>SDVV010043161.1:0-10275 GCA_016164225.1 Gammarus roeselii
AAACTCAGACACTAGCCTACATAGCTTCTCCTCCGAATCAGCAACTAGGGCCGTATCATCAGCAAATAGCAACTGGCTCAACTGCCAACTCCGCCCATTCGCTTCCAAGAGTTCCAAGCCACGACCCAGCACACTCGCGTTCACCTCCCTGACCACTCCATCCATATAGAGGTTGAAATGCAATATAGGGTCGGAAAAATCGAAAAGCACTAAAATATTGTAAGGATGGGTTTAAACCATTGTATTAATAATGAAAGGTTGAATAGGCGACATAAGTTAGACACACACACACACACATAAAAAACACGTCAAACAATTGAATATTCAATATACACACTTCAATACCAATAGGAAATGATTAAATGATTGACAATCAGATATTATACAATATTGGAGTACACAAGTTGGATGAATATACATCTGTTATAGAAAAAAAAGCAAAATGTTAGCGTATAAGGCAATCCATCAAAGATGGTACGGTAGTAGTTAGAAATAAATCAATGAATTATATTAAAATCGAGTAAGCCGTTGTCAAGTTTGACGCTGCATATCGTTCCTCGAAAAAACTGAGTTCGTATTTTAGTTGTACTAAAACGACTGGAACATTTTAAACATAGAAATAGACAAAATGCTAGTTAACACTTATGGTGATTGGCAAAGACAATTGTGATCGGTAACAACATAGAAAACATATGTATCGTCTGAGTAAAAACGATTTGATAGTGTCTTAATGTTGAGAGTTATGGTGGTGGTGGTCGCTCATGAACCGAAATGCGTTTCCTTGTTATTGGTATTATGCATTTAGCTTGTGTTTGTTGGCAAAGTTACCGTTTTGAATTGATCGGTCAACAGATGTTCATTAAGCCTATTTTTGTAAGACTTATTGGATTCAAGATTTTTAAGACTTGTTGGGAGGTGGTTCCAGGATTTTGGTCATGTAATCGAAAAAGCTCGACAGGCAGTTTCTGTTTTTTTGTGTTCAACGTGAAGAGTTTCATTATTTCTTGTGAATCGATTGTTCTTTTCACCTCGAGAATATTTGTGCCTTTGGCTGCCGGATGAATGTTTTTCTAGAAGATTTTTATGAATTCTGATCGACTCATGGAGTGTTAGTTTGTTGTCTATATTGAGACACTGTAATTTTTCGAGGAGAGGACTTACGTGGTCCCGTTTTCTGTGGTTCCCATCGCATGTTATTCTTGCTGCAAAGTTTATACAACGTTGTACTTTCTCGCTTTGGGTTTTGGTGCATTTCCCCCGAATTGAAAGACAGTAGTTAATGTGAGGAAATATTAAAGCGTGGACAATCAGTAATCTTGATTTGAAATCCAATTCTTTTTTTGCGGAGTTTAGGAACAAAAGTGTTCCATTCAGCTTGGAACACAGAGTAGTTACGTGGTGTTTGAAGGAAAAATCGGGATCAAACCATCCTCCCAGACTTATAACTTTATCTTCAACAGGAATGTCAGATTTGCCTATCCTGATAGAGAAATTCATTGGAACTGCTTTTATTTTTGAGTTTGAGCCGAACAAGATGCATTTTGTTTCTCAGAGTTAAGCTTGAGTCCATTTTTATCATATCAAGATTTCAGATTGGTTACAGCTGTCCCAGCGTCGTCTTTCAGTGCATTCAGATCCGACGGCTTATGGGAAAGCAATATTTGAAAATCATCGGCGTACATTATAATTTTCGCTTGATTTTTTGGTGATTTACAGTCGATGTCATTTACAAAAACCAGGAATAACAAAGGGCCAAGTATCGAACCTTGAGGGACCCCAAAGGCAACTGTGGCCGAATTTGACATATTTGCGTTATCGAGTTTAACTGATTGTTGTCGATTCATCGGATAACTTTCGAACCAAGTAGGGTCAATTCCGATGTTGCGGAGCTTGCCAAAAAGAATTGTATGGCTTCCACTGTCAAATGCTTTCGATAAGTCTAGAAATACCAGCAGAGATATCTGCCCCTCATCAAAGTTTTGTACATATCTTCAGTGATGCTCATAAGTACGTCTTCTGTTGACAATTTTCGCCGATAGCATACTGGCAGGCATTGAACAGCTTGTTTGATTCGAGGTAGTCAATCAATTGGATATATTTTTGGATAGAACAGGCAGAAGACTGATCGGTCTAAAGTTGGATGGTTCATTCTTGTCTCCAAATTCATGTATTGCTTTTATAATTGCATGCTTCCAGATCTGAGGAAAGATTTCACCAGCTATGGAGGTGTTAATAACTGTGCTGATATAAGGCAAGGTCACTATGAGGCTGTCTTTCAGATATTGTAGGGCTAAACCACCTATTCCTGTAGAATTTGTGTTCCTCAAGGCAAATACAGCTCGTTTTACTTCGTGTTGCGATACTTGCTTTGGTTTCTATTTGACATTTGCTTCTTGGTCGCTGTCTCCATCGAAAGCTGTTGGACATGTATCTGTTGCGTCGCTTTATATTCTTTGATAAGCTTCCTGGGTCACCTCTTCAAAAACATGTTGCCCAACTCCAGCGAAGTAGTTGTTAAACTTCTCTGAAGTTGCTTGAGTATTCAGATAAGTAGGCGAGATGATCTTTTTTTTTTGTAGAGAACAATTCTTTTCAGTACAATCCACGTTTCTTTTTTATTGTTTTTGCACTGTTCTTGTTCTCATGATGGAACTTAATTGTTGCCCGCCTGAATTCTCGTTTGACTCTTCTATTTTGAATTCAAAATAATTTTAACCAAGTGATGCTTCGTTTTGCTCTGCGTTTGAGATATTTTTTTTTAAAGTGCAATTTCATTTCGCAGTTTTTCTGTTATCCTTTTAACCGGCATGCTTTTCATTGTTTTAGTTTCCGTTGGCGCCACAGCGTTCAGACATGTCAGAAGGTAGTCTGTGAGTAATTGGGCTTGCTCTGTGACGTTATCTGTGAAATGTATCGGTTTTATCATCTCGACGTTTGCCACTAGTTGTGCTCTGAAATTATCCGCGGTTTAATTTCTTTTTGAATGACAGGTTATTTTGTATACTTGTTTCTTCTCTTTTTTGATGTTAATGTAGGCAGTTTAATTCATGGTGGTCCGAGAAAGAATTGTGCTCCACGTCTGTGGTAACAATGGAAGACGGATTGTTACTGATGAGCAGATCCAATCCAGTTTGGGATTCGAGAGTAATTCTTGTTGCATTTTTTAAGAGCTGATGCAGCCCGAGTCTGTCCAAAATCGGCTTCATATTGTTGGATTTCAATTTCAATTAATCGTCAATGATATCTTTCAAAATGTACAGCATTTTTCTTAGGCGGATAGCTTCTCGAAATCTTTCTGTAAAGAGAACCAACAATAAACGATCTGTTTTTTCGTACCTGGATGTTCACCCAAAGGTCATCAACTTCATTGCTGTCGTTATGCATTACTTGAGAAGAGGTATATTCTTCTCGCACATTAATCACGCTTCCACCTCCTTTTCTTTCTCTATCTTCTCTATAAACATTGAAGCCGTCAATCTCGATGAAGGTAGTGTTAATATCAGATTCCAGCCAGGTTTCAGTCAGACCAAAATGTCAATTGAGTCCTCCTTCATCATCATTTTGATGTGATCAACATTTGTTCATAAGCTTCTGACGTTTATATGTTTAATCACGATATTATTCAGGTTTTCATGGGTATTTGCGTATATGGTTGCTGAGGGGTGGTCGCTGCTCCCAGCTTGAACAGTTTGTGCCTTTAGTCATTTTTTTTTACTTACAGGACAGTTGGTGTCACTTTGGAATGATTGCAGAGGCATCTCTTCCTCAAATATCGATGTATCATTGTCGTATTGCAACGGATAATACCTATTGGAACACTGCACATTTGTTTCCACATGCTTGTTTCGCTTCGCTGGAATATTTTGTTGTTCGAAAGTTGGCTTCAGTGGGTGGGTTGGTGCAAGTCTACTATAGTGGTCCACTTTCTTGGCTACAAATATTGAGTATTGAGCAGCTTCATCACTCTTGAGGTTGCTTGGATTAATTAGTTTTCGTTACGATGTCCGGGTTTGTCTCATTTAGGATTGTAATTTGTATTTGAGTGCGTTGCTGAGAATTGTGGGGACTAGATCGCTAAAACTGCTATTGTATTTTTTGTTTTCAAAATACTTTTCTATTTCGGAGAGGAACCTATCTTTTTTTTTATGCTCAGTGAAGGCTCCGAAATCTTCTATGTAATTGAAGGATTCCTCCATTGCTTGGTTTTAATCACCTCTAAGAGGTTTTCATCGTTAAGTCCTGTTTGTTTCACTGAAGATCCATTCACCGCGTGAATCATACAATGTCCGTCTGCTAGTGTTGATTGTCTTTTTAATTCTAAATCATTGAGAATGGTGTCGATGTTGGCGTTCCTAGGGAATTGTTGCAAGTTTTCCGTCACCTGCTTTGGTATTTTTTCATCCGTTTTATTGTTTCTTGTGTCAGCAACACCAACACCACCCTCATTTAGATTTTTAATATGCTCTTGAGCAACACTCTTACTGACATTATCTAGGAATCTGGTTGCTAATTCTTGAGTGGCATTGTTTGTATGTTTGGGATATCCTTGCCTTCGGTTCTGTTCTTTGTTGTTGAGGGTAGGTTGGAGCAGGGAACACCGAACAGAACCAAGGGAAAGAAATTTAGATCGATGATTGAAGAGAGGCACGGCTGAGGATAGCTGAACTGTGCTCGAGGAAGGCATGGGTAAAAGGGGGTAATTTATAGGAGAGATTAGCGGGATAGGTAGAGTTGGAGATTGGGCTGAGGTTAGAGAATTGTAGCGAAGGTGGGAGCTAGAGGAAAGAACGGGTGAAGGGAGGTAATAAATGGGAGAGATTAGCGGGACAGGTATTGATGGATTTTGGGTTGAGGGTAAGGAATGGTAACGAAAATGGGAGCTCGAGGAAAGAATGAGTGAACGGGGGTAAAATATGGGAGGGATTAGCGGAATATGTAGAGTCGGAGTTTGGGCTGAGGTAAGGGAATGGTAGCGAAGAGGGAGGATTGGGGCTGCGCTGCAAGCATAGTTAGACAAATTTGTGAGAGTAGTGTAGAGTGGAGGAGGAGGGTAGGAGAAGAGATGACGAGGCGCTGAAGGGACTATATTGCTGCGACCGTGTTGAAAAGTCGTTGCATGGGAGCTAATTGTGTTAGGAGGATAAGGAATAACTGATTGGTGATTTCTAGTTTCAATTTTAGTTTGAGGTTTACAAGAGGGAGCTGGGATGTGAGTTGTCTGCGAGTAGATGTCCTTTGCTGACCTGTAATGGGGTGTTGATACGAAATGATGGCTATATGATGGAGGGAAGTAGAGAAAGGGAGGAGACCTGAGAAACGATTGATTGCTTCTGACATTGTTATAGTACAGGGATGGCGATGCCTCAACCCTCTGAAGAACGTAACGTGCTATCGTGTTGAAAAATTTGATGATTCTTCTATTGTTTAGACTAGCATTCTCTGAATGAAAAAATCGTTCGTCGGGGGCACCAGAGAATTCGTCTCTTAGTTTGCCTGTTGGGATAACTTTCAGTCTCAAAGAATGACAAAGACTCATGAAACGGTGCCTCTGCTCAATTGTTTCCAGATTGAGGGGATCTACCATGTACATCTTAGCATTTTGGTTTTTCGTTAAAATTGTTGTGCTTATTTTGACTGCTATTTCATTTTCGACGTAGTCCGTGAGCACAATAATGTAATTTTTGAATGGATTTGCGCTCTCAATGATTTTAGACAGAGCACCATAGTCGTTAATATTTATCTTTTCAAAAGTGCATCTATCTGAGAGGTCGGACGTTAGCACATTTTTCATGAGGATATCACCGATGAGTATTGTCTTAGGGGTCTTGGTTTTTTCTGTCGACCCGGTGCATGATGCTTCACAGTGAGCCGGCTTTTCTGTTGCGGATTTTTCTGTTGAGGGGGCGATTAAAGGCTCTGTATCGGAGGAATAAATTGGATTTATGGACTCCATTTCAGAGGTACCAGGGGTGGGAGATGGAGAGCTCAGCAGCGTTGGGTGAGTATCTGTCACCGAAAGAGCAGCCCTATGGGAGAGGGTAGGCTTCTCCTTATCGCGTTTTGGGGCACATACGCTGGCCACCGGAGTGTGTGGGCGATGCGGCAGCTCTATGTTTATAGGCTTGCTGGTTCTGGTGCATTTTTGGCTTCTGCATGATATGCAGGCTCTGTTATTCTTGGCGCATGCGCATTTCTCGCATGTTTCACTATAACACATGCAGCAGGATTTGCTTCTGTTCGCAGTGTGACTGTGGGGCGACATGTCATTAATTAAATGGTAAATCTCAGTGAAGTGGACTACTTAGAGGGTCTGTTGTTGGTGGGGCTTCAAGAGCGTCTTATTATTTTATCATTTTAGGGCTCTGCGTTAGGAGGAGAGCCCGTGACCTTATATTGTGCACGATCGTGTTCGGTTGATGAAGGATGGGAAGAGTGTGGAAGAGTGGCAAGCAGGCGCGTTTATGGGCTGACACAGTCGACGCCGACAAGAGAAGGTAGGCGAGGGGGGGGGGAGGATATACTGAGGCTGGACTCGGAGATGGTGGTGCACCTACTGCTTGATGTCACAGGCTGGTCTAACAATGTTGATTTGCAGTACAGCAACACTGCAGTGCAGAACACTGAAAGTACGGAACACTAGAACACAAGATACTGCTAATGACATGAACGACTGCTTTGATAGAAATGATTGCTCACTAGGAATACAAAAAGTACGGAACACTGAAAACACTGAAAAGCACAATCCTGCGAATGGAGTGAGCGACTACTGTAATAATAATTATTATTATTTAGAGTGCTGAAAATTGAGTAACACAAATACTGCTGTAGTGCGGAATATTGAATAATACAGATCTTGCTGTAGTTATCATGATATGCAGTATTATCGACCATTTGGGTGAACGACCATACGACCATACACTGAAAGCACGGAACACTGAAAAATCCAATACTGCTAATGATGTGAGCGACAGCTATGATAATAATGTTTGCACAACTGGAAGCACTGAAAGTAAGGAACACTGACCAGAACACTGAAATAACACAATCCTGCTTATGAGTGACACGATACTGCTAATGAGTAACACATTTCTCTGGATAACACAATCCTGCTAATGAAGTGAGCGACTGCTATAATAATAATTATTTTTAGCGCAGAAGATTGAATAACACAGATCAGTGCGTATTATTAAAAAACATAAATACTGCTGTGGTAACTACTTACAAGCAATATTCAGAAAAATAAATATATGCTGATCGACACATAAAAAATGTAAACTAACGACTAAAGACACTAACCTATCAATACATGACGAAAAAAAAATGACGCATGAATATAATTTGGAGAGCACTCTAAAAAGGCAAAATAAGCTCATTTAATAAAGTAAAAAGTTGTGAAAAAAGTAACTTCTAACAAGCAATCTTCAAAAACAAGATCCTAAGCTAATCGACACACAAAAATGTAAACTAAGGACACCAACCGATCAATACACGAGAAGAATACGCAAGGGAGAAATCTATTGAGCACCTGTGCACAATATTTGATTCGAGGGCTTAGGCTTTCTAGTGCACTGGAGTCTTTGTCCTACTGGCACCGTTGCTGATGTACTCAGGCTAATGGTCGTCTGCGGTAGATTGAAGATGAAGTCGGAGTAGGTCACCTGTTGAATATATTTCTGATCATCGCAACATAACCACAAGAGTACAGTATTTTATTTTGATACGTTATACATCACCTGAAGTGCCTAGCAGTGCGCACTCTTCTCTGGCGCTATGATAAAAAAATTGTTATATATTCTGGCACTATGAATAAAATTGCTATCTATCTAAATGCCCAGTGCAAGATATGGTCCCTCCAACGGGCGGAGAGGGTTTCACTAACGTCCAGGTAGGGAAGGTCCACCTAACGAGCGTGCGCAGTGCAGGGGATGGTCCCTTCAGCCGGCGTGGAGGGTCCCACTACCGTGCTAGTGGGGAACAGGAGATGGTCCTTTCAGCGGGCGGAGAAGGTCCCACAAACGAGTGGGCGGAGTGCAGGAAATTGTTCCTTTAACGGGCGGAGAGGGTCCCACTAACGAGCTGGCGGGGAGCAGGAAAGGGTCTTTCAGATTGCGGAGAAGGTCCCACTAAACGAGCTGGCGGGATGCAGGAGATGGTTCTTTCAGCGGCGGAGAGAGGCCCCCTAACGAGCTGGCAGGGAGCAGGAAATGGGCCATTCAGCGGACGGAGAGGGTCCTACTGACGAGCTGACGGAGTGCAGGAGATGGTTCTTTCAGTGGCGGAGAGGGTCCAACTGACGAGCTGTCAGGGAGCAGGAGGTGGTCCCTTCACGGGCTCAAAGGGTCCCACTTCCAAGCTGGCGTCGTCCCACTCAACAGTCTGGTGGGGTGCAGGAGATGGTCCTACTGACGAGCGGGCGGGTTTTGGCAGAGAGTCCCTTCAATGGGTAACGGGGTGCAAGAGATGGTCCTTTCAACGGGCGGGGAGGGTCCCACTTACGAGTGGGGTGGAATGCTGTGTGTGGAGGGTAGAGGAGTCAAAAGAGAGAAACAGTAGTGAACTGTCCACGGCTGGTCAGAATTTAGTCACGTTCACGTGAAACTTTAGAACATATTTAGAAACTCTTTTTGTGTGGTATTCATGGGTGACTTGGTAAATGAGTATTGAAACAGGTTGGTTTGGATATTAATGTCCTATAAACTGGAAGACATGGCCTGGAACACGCATTGCCTGTATTGCCTGAGTTGAACGCGTCCCTTTAAATTCCCTTCTATTGCCAGCACTCACTACACATGTTTGAAGCACCACTAGTTATGATCAGTTTAGCATATATTCCGTTCAAAACACTGTTGGAGATCCATAAAAAATACTTCACAGTGTATCATTGTTAAGTTCAGATTTTTGTAGTTCTCCTCTTGGTAACTCTCTAAATGGTCCCATAACACATTGTCCACCCTAAAGTATAAAAGAACTAAAGTCCCTTGACTATAACTTTGGACAACTTATTGTTACTTTTTCATTTTAGTTTAATTGGGGAAATAACAGACGCGAAGATTCGAGATAACAGGAGAAACTGAATATTGACGATATCCCGTGGTCCAAACATTTGAGATTGATTTAACTGCATAGAACAGTATTCATTTAGGTAATATCTTAATATAAATTGGAAGTGATCTGATGGTGCTGAAATTGGCACCTTATTACCTGAATTTGATAAATTAAATAAATAATATTCTGAAAGGGTTCAAATACCTTTAAATCTTCATGTTGAAGTCTATTTTAAAATCCCTTCAATTACCATATCAACAAATTTATATCAAACTAGTTACCTGTTCCAATAAGTACTGTCAAATTAGACCAACAAGGAATAATGAGTTATTGGTTTCTGTAGTGACCACCCTACACCGTTGACCGGCGTACGCTCGGATGAAGGTCTCGACCGATGATAACACGCCAGTAATTATATATAGGATAACCCCTAACACCACCATCTGCTCCCATACTCTCCCTGCTTCCCTCCTCCCCGAACTGTAGAGTTCAGCAAACAAGTTTGCCTTGTATTGTACGGATGTTTACAATGGCAGCCTGACATTGGCGGAGACGACACCCGACCAGCGTGTTTTTTATTGTGAGTGGGTTCGAGGAGGAGGGCGAGAAGGGTTACGACTAGGATGCCTGTCAGGTTGCGCGGTTAATTAAATTTTTGTGGAATTGAATTAATGTATTTGATGGGATACGCTAGTGTACACTACAGGAGGACACTAGGGGTACACTAGCGTACCCCTAGTGGGCACTAAAGGGGGATACTAGGGATAAACTTGTGTAACCCTAGTGTGCACTGAAGGGGGACACTATGTATACACTAGTGTACCCTAGTGTGCTCTGAAGGTGGGCACTAGGGGTACACCAGTGTACCCTAGTGTGCACTGAAGGGGGACACTAAGGGTACACTACAATGAGACACTAGTGTACCCCTAGTGTATACTACAGGGAGACACTAGGGGTACACTAGTGTACCCACAGTGTGCACTACAGGGGTACACTAGGAGTACACTAAACACATTTGATTAAAAAAAAAATCGAAGTTTCAATTTGCCGTAACCCTGGTGGGAGAAATCCTTCCTCTACCATTCAGTAGGGTCAAATAATTCAGTCTGTGCATTACTGCGACCTCCTAATAATCCATGTGTGGTAATCATATTTCCTGAATATATCCCAACCCAGTTCTTGAAACGCATTTTGCTGCCCGCAATGTCTATTTTCGGAACTAATTTATTG
>SDVV010043162.1:0-10275 GCA_016164225.1 Gammarus roeselii
TTTTGCCTTTCAACCATTGGAGCAGTTGGCCAATCCTCCTTGTACTGCACAACAATCGCGGTTGTCAAACTGAAGAAATGTTGAGATTAGATTGAAAAGACGCATGTTTAAAGTAGAATAAATAAATACTATAGAAGTGTTATCGTTCAAATATACCAACATATGTACAGGCAAATTGGCTTCCAGTGAATTTTCCACTCATATGTCTGCTAATATTCTTTAAACAAGAATATTATTTTAAAATCTGACATTTTAATCCACAAAGAACTTTTTGTTCTATTACAAAAAATCAGAACATTTTTGTTGTTGTTGTTGAGACCATCTCAACCAACATTACGCGTTGTATTCATGATACACGTTTCTGTTTAATCAGCCCACTTAAACGCTCTGGTTTAGTCTATCAATATACGGGATAAAAGCGAATCACAACTGAGCGCATCACAACCCGTAATCGCACGCCAAATTGGCTCCGTAATACCAGTAATCCAGCCCGGCCACACCTCGTTTCTTCAGGGCAGTCGTCTTTTATTCACATCGTTGAGGAGCCCTGTAACTCAGAATGGAGAAAAATAACAGTATACAGTCCCAATAGAAGATGTTCACGACCACGAACCGTATTCGGTGGAGAAAGGAACGAGTCATTTAAAGTGGAGGATACTATTGTCGACCAAAATCTGAACTGGAGCTAACAAGTCCTAGACATGATCATGAGTAAGTGATGCATTATTTCTAATTCGCAGCATTGCCTACTAAATTAACTTTGATCAAAATCCCAAGCATACAAATTTATGGAAACCTATTCAGGGGATGATTGTCTGATCGGCACTAAAATGATAAAAGCATTTGCAGATAAAGAACGTAACCACTAAAATTAAATAGACGTGATGGGATATTCTAATGTGGACAGTTGAGAAGGCATTGGTTGGGACAGATGGTATAGATTTGTTTGGCTTGTTTGGCATGATGATTTTTTAGTGGGTAAGTTGAATGACTTGGAGGATAGTTAGGTTTGGTGAGTAGTCTAGGACTTCGAGAATAGTGAGATTGAGTGATTTGTACTGCTTGACTGTGTGATATGTATGGTTTGGAAAACAGTGTGGTTTGGTAAGTGTTTTTTTTTTATTTTATTTTTTTTTATTATTAAAACTTTTATTTATTTCCATTTTATTTCCATCGTCTATGAACAAATCGCAACATATTAATTCCTCTACTGTTGAAGACTTCGCAAACGGGTCTCGACATTCAATCTCAATTAATTCCCATAATATCAATTGATAGAAATAACAATCATTTTGTCAGGTTTGGTTTTGCACAATAATAAGAAATAATTTTTTGCCTTTCAACCATTGGAGCAGTTGGCCAATCCTCCTTGTACTGCACAACAATCGCGGTTGTCAAACTGAAGAAATGTTGAGATTAGATTGAAAAGACGCATGTTTAAAGTAGAATAAATAAATACTATAGAAGTGTTATCGTTCAAATATACCAACATATGTACAGGCAAATTGGCTTCCAGTGAATTTTCCACTCATATGTCTGCTAATATTCTTTAAACAAGAATATTATTTTAAAATCTGACATTTTAATCCACAAAGAACTTTTTGTTCTATTACAAAAAATCAGAACATTTTTGTTGTTGTTGTTGAGACCATCTCAACCAACATTACGCGTTGTATTCATGATACACGTTTCTGTTTAATCAGCCCACTTAAACGCTCTGGTTTAGTCTATCAATATACGGGATAAAAGCGAATCACAACTGAGCGCATCACAACCCGTAGTGGTTTTTATTGTATGGTCGATTTGGCAGGTGATCCAGGATAGCGGTTAGTACTGTATTTTGCTACATGTAAGATGATTTGAGAGAAAAATTTCCATGGATATTTGGAAAGTATACGTTAGCTGAAATTACGAGTATTTTCGGTTGATACAAATATTATTTTAGAATTTTTACGAACGTGTATTATAAGACGTTCTTATTTGGTCAGCCGTCCTTGTTTTGAAGCTCGAAGCATTTTGGAATTCAATCGTGTACTGGAGAGTAATAAGTGTTGAAATAACCGCTACATGAGAGAGCATGATGTGTTTGCATGCCATATCGACATTGAATAGACATTACGTTATAACCGTGTCGAATGCTATTGGTCTGTTTTCAAGGTGAAATGATGCAGAACAATTTTGGGTTTATTATAATAAGATTTTCATTGTCATCGCTCACGAGTGTTCGTTCACGAAACTTTCGGTACAGTTTATTATAAGTGAACGTAAAGAGAGGCTAACGAGTGATGCTGAGCGGCGGTCAATGATCGAACATTTTTTCTTTACAACATTTTTTTTCATCGCACAATTCAACAAACTCACTCGCTCACTCACTTCAACAGAAATGTTTCTATTGTTTAGCGACCGCAGTGTAATACATTGATCATACAACATAACAGTGATATGATAATAACGAGCGGCACCACAGCTGTAAAACACATTATTGTAACATTCATTCAGTTATTTCTCCTATGAATATTTTATATGAACATCGACCGCTGATTGAATAGGGGAGTGTTGATTTTACCTAATTGCTTTCAATTCGACTTGATGAGGAGAGTCGGATGAGCGACGGCTTCCTCCCACTTCATTGTTTAACAAAAATGACCATGGCAAAAATTGGAAATAAAGATTAGAAGCACTGAATAAAATGCGATTTCAATTTCTTTTCAAAATCAAATATGTCAGACATCCATTTGATGGAAGCTTTTCTTCCAATCGCGGGAAGTCCTAATCCAAGTACTTGTTTATGCGTTTATTATACGATTCAAACATAAATTTCACTAAATGGCTCACATGAATTTTCAAGTGGCATTAACGGTTAGTAACGTTGTCATCTGAATCTACAAGGACCCGAATTAAGATCAACACCAGAGTTGACACAGTACCAAGCATAGTAATGAGGTTTGTTAACTGCTAACATTTATTACATAACACTGTCATATCGTTCCATACAAAGGTCACTGTCTTTCGTGTATTTTTACTCCAACAATATGACCATACATTTGTTTCATGCTAAATATGACTTGAATTAGTTTGATAACACCGAAATAATTCAGGTTTCGTTGGTGATCATCATTTATTAACAGTGATCATATTATTAAATATTCGATATTTTTCAAGGGTTTCATACTTTTTCATCTATGTTAGAATAAATATGTCCCGATGAACAATCCTAATTTCTGATTCCACAACTAGTTTACACTAAGGGCTGATTCCTTGAGTAAAAAACATATTGTTGTTGAGAAAAAAAGTCTACCTAAATATTAGGTTGCAAAACAAAACACCCATTTTATGCAAAATAATTTGTAAGTTATTATACATAATTAGTTTGCACAACACAGTGCATAGTGTATGTATGCATGTGAATCGAAATGATTCTCCCACAGAAAAAATGCCATCAAAGGTTCTTAGCCGTATTTAACTTATTCTTGGATATTATTCCGCAGACCTTCCACCACGAAATGATGTATCCTTCTTTTCTGGCTATTAGTTCAGTGTTCCGCACGGGCGCTCGCAGGCCAGCGTCACTAAACTGACGTCGAGACCGCCTCTTTCATCGGGGCTAAAAATGCTAAAGAAAGACCCGCTGTGTTCTTTGTCAGTAAGTCGGTGAAATTCGTTTCTTAATAATATAGGTATATCAGGTATATAATGCAAGCGATTCTTCAATTTGAGCTCGTTGTTGTCTTAGCTACTTCGTTTTTTCAATTAAACGTTCGTGGCACATATTTACAAAGTATTATATCAGATTATATTAGAATAGGGGGACAGAACGAGCACGAGTGCTCAAGTCAAGTTGTCTCCTTGAAAGAAGTGAAAGAAGAGTGGGGGATAGTCAACGAGGCTTTAGAAGTTCACGCACACTTACAGAAAAATGAGGTTATAAGGACAGAAAGGAGAAGGACACCCACTACTGTCACCACCACCTTCTAACAGCCCACTACTACCCGGGGTATATCAGCCCCGGAAAAAAAACGGTCGAGTGTATGAGCGACAATTCAGGAAAGGGGCGAACAAGACGGAAAACGAAGAATTCAGATGAATTGCATTTCTGACGGTCGAGCAGAGACGGCCACGCCCTTACGCTCATCGGATTCACACTTTTCCTCAAGCGCATGCCTGTCGGCTTGCCCCATAAGTTGGGTCAGACGGGCTCCAACTAGGTATTGAGTCTACTTTGAAGGAGCATATGGGTATTACATTTTGACATGTATGTGCACATTCGGGAGGAGCACCACACCCAGTTGCCCGGGTAGTGGTCCTCCCTCATGTGCTTTGGATGTAAAGTCTTCTGTACGCAAGCGGTTCCTTGAAGGCTGTCTCACTTCAAGGTGAGACGTCGAAGTGACTTCTCCAAGGGATAGACCTGCCCTTGGCTGATCGAGAGTCTAGGTCGGAATTTTTCAAAAATATCGTGAAATTTTGATAAGTGCAAATGTAGGAGAGCACCACTCCCAGTTTCCTGAGAGTGGTTCTCCTTAGTGTTCAGTAGAATGTGTCTCTGAACATGTGTGTCTGACGCTGCTGCACCAGGTCCCACCCGAATCTGTGCTCAAGAAGAGAAGGCGGTTAGTTATCTTGCTAAGAAGAGAAAGCGGTTAATTATCTAGAAGGCGGTTAGTTAGTACTAGAACACGTTCACACAAGCAGAATGGAAATATGTTCCTCATCTTCAAAACTCTAGTCATTCATAGCATTTCTTCAAATAGCTTTCAAGTCTCTGAACACGTGTGTTTGGTCCTACAAGAGCATTTCAAATTTCATGTGAGACGTCTGAAGGACATCTGCTAAAAAAAAGAGTTGCACGTGGCAACTCCTGATTTTAGTGAAATGAGACACATATTTTTCAGTTTGGCGCATAGTTATCGCAGAATTTAGTCAAAATTCAAACGAACAGTATTTAGATTTTGAATTTAGACCATAGTCAGGAGGAAAAATATTTTTACATTTTGACAAGCATATACGTAGAATTTTATCCGGAATAGAGCAATAAATCTATATTAAAATTGATACATTGTCAAGGAATCTGCAATAATAAAACTTGTTATTTTTGTAGGCTCCTTGAAGGTTGACGCACATTAAGGTGAGAGTCAGAGTGACATCTCCTAGGGAAGAGTTGCTAGTGGCAACTCCTTGGTTTAGTCAAGAGAAACACGAGTATTATAAATTTTGACAAACGGGTAGTATTGCAAATTTCAGTCCATGAATGGCACGAGTAATGAAGTTTTAAGTTATATCTAATCGAGTTTAGTCAATGGAAACAAGGGTTTATAAAATTATGATAAGTTATCACAAGTTTTACTCAATAAGCAGGAATTATTTGTATATGTTTAAATTTTGGAAAATCGAGTTTAGTAAAACAAATAAGATGAATTTTATATTTTGAAGAACAGTTTTCGCAGGCTTTAGTTCAATAAAAGCAAATAACGGTATTTCAATTTTGGAATGGGCTCGAATATCTGTGGAGAAGCGGTCAGTAGGCAAACGTCGCAAAGCACCGTGTTGCAACAGGTCTCTCCCGGATCTGTGCTTCAGGCGAGAGCGAAGATGGTTAGTTCATCCACACTTTACAGAGGAAGCTTAGAGTTGAGATGCCGGAAGGGTATCTCCAAAATAATGATGGTACAATTGCATGAGGAGCATATAACATTTATTTCAGATCGAGGTGCCAGAAGGAACTCTCCAAGATATAGTGCATATTTATTTCAGCGAAGATGCCTGTGGGGCCTTATATCTTTCAAGTGGAGATGCTTCGCTATTATTTATTGTCAATATCAGTCGTTTTCTTTTTCCCTTTTTTACACTGAAGAACGTCAAAAAATTGGTTTATCGAATAACTATATATATGAGTTTTTTTCTTGTTATGACTCATTTCTCTTCTCACTCTTCCTTTGTACCCTCCTAATTACCTCATCCACTACATGTACTTAATAATTCATTCAAAATTTCACGTAACTAGTTTATTGGCCAACTCTTTTGAAACCCGTTCTCACTCGAATAGTCTCATTTCTGATTATATTCATCCACGTCATTCCACCACACACCCGACGTCACTGTCACATACATCGCATTAACAACGATTACTTTACCCGCTCTTATACTGAAGCCTGTGACGCGGAGCCCACGCTTCGATGCTCCATCGCCTTACACAACCAATTAGCTCAACAGCCCACCTTAGCTTCTACGACTACGTTGTATCCAGTTGTGAATAGAATATGTCTCATTTAAGAAAGATGACGTACAATCGTATACCCTACAATAATTACAGTGCATCCTTAAATTCCATTTCGAATTCCAAAAATGATCTCTGACAGCCTCCGTTTGGTCCTCTCCACCTCGGTCCTCTCAAGTACGCTGCTCGGTCCGTTCAAGCATCATGCACGTTGTGGCCTCTTGCGTATCTACCCTGTAGCCGGTGTGGTTTCATCCGGTGAAAAAGTCGCACCAGTTGACAAGTATATACTAAAAGCTATAGATAATAATTCGTGTGCGCAACATGAAGTAAATGTGATCAGTCATATAATTCGTGTGTTCGTTGAACAGTCGAACCCAGCGATCTTGACAAATAATTTGAGAAAAAAAAACATTTTGAGAATAACAGTACGCGGACAGGATTAAGTGCTACGTAAAATACTTGCCCATTACTTGTATTAGTGAAATAACTGATCTCTTCGAAAAACAAAGACAAAGTATGTTTGTCTTCTAGTATTGTTTTAGACCCGTCTCAGTCGTGTTGCCGCTGGGAAACACCATATTAAAATATGATAGCCACTAGTACACATCAGTAAAGATGGCCCATGGTGCTGTGGTAGAAAGAGCGCTGAAGTATTTTCTGTTGATCTTAAGGAGAGTGGTTTGAAAGCTGTTGGATGTGAGGGTGTTGTGGATGAAGGGTGGAGGAATGAATGATAATGAGAGTGGAAAAAGCACGGAAGGGTAACACAAGAGTGGGAGGGGAATCTAAGGTAGTGAAGCCCATTGAATTGAATAAGACATTAGGAGGTGCAGAGATCCAGTGGGCGTAGGTGATGTAAAATGACTATGTGAGACGGCAAGACCTGGGAGATGCTGAAGAGTAATAGGAGATGTTCGCGGATATGATGTTGAAATATGTGCGAATTAAATATTGTTTGCGCCGTGTGGGTGGGTGTATTAGAACGATTTGCGGTTGGTTGAACAATGATGTTCAAATGGCGGTGGCGATCGGAGCAGGTGGGCACAGATGATAGGGAAGAAAGCAAATCGCGAGACTTTAAAATGAAACAAAATGATGTTCTGGAATGAGATGAAGAGAGTGAGGAAGAGGAATTCAGGGAAAGATGGAGAGGTTATATATGTTTACGTCCAGTTTTCTTGACAATTGGTGATGAATGGGAGAGGCGGTTGTGGGCTGTTGAACGATAACGATGTCAAAGAGGGTGATATTTTTGCTGTGGCTGGTGATGACGGGATGCCGGTTTTGTGAGCTGTTGCAGGCATCTAAGGCAGTTGGCAAAAGGCATTGGAAGGGGGAGGGGAACTTGGGAAGCCCCTCATTTGGGCGGAGTTGCAACCAAGTTCGTCACGGAGGGAGGAATGATGGTATTCGAAAAGCTTGTGAGGCGATACTCATATTTTTGTATGACGGATTGGGCTAATTGAGTGGCGCAGTGCTTGCATTGTTCCGTCTTATAAAGACGACTGATATAAAAATGAATGCAGTTACTCAAGATTATGAGTTTGTTGTGTTTGGGCAACATTTTTGCTTGAGCGCTCATCAAGAAGATTGAAGGCAGTGAGGAACAGAGTGGTACTAGAAGTAGTCGTATTAGTGTAGTTAGCCTGTGACGGGCTGAAGAGTCCATTCTAGCAGTATTCCAAACTTGAATTTGCAGAACAACTATCCAATTTTAGATGAGGTTCAGTCATTCGTGGGCTGCCGGATGATGAAGGCTACAACGGAGGCTGTTGCCACCTTGACGACAATAGTGTGGCTTTAGGTTTGATAGAGGGTGGGCAGATCAGGTTCTGGCAGTGACACCGGTCGATGAGAAAAAACTTTTCGAAGGGAAAAGATGTGTTCAGGGCCTGCATGGACAGGAAGAAATAAACGATAGGGTAGACAGGAAGGTTGTGGATGGTGCTGCAGTCGAACTCTGTTGTCGGGAATTTGTTAAAATCATACCTCAGTTTCCATGTTGACATCAGAACATGTGTCTGAATAGAAATCAAGGTGCGTGTTTTGGTCATAATGAAGGGTTTGACTGAGACAGTGTTGCGTTATGTTTATAAGGGTTGGCGAGTGTTATAAGGCAAAAAAAAGAATTTTCCAACAAATTGCGTTGCCGTTTGATAGTTAGATGATTATTTCTGAAGTAGAACGTCCAAGAGAGCGTCATGTGTCTGTATTTTTTGTTTTGATATATCAAGAAAAGTAAAGGTTGTAGAAGGAAATAGCTTTTGTACGATGATGCTCGAAATGATTCAAATCCGCACCAGAAGGGAAAGTCCCATACCCACGCTGCTGATCTGAGATAGTCAGTTTCATTCCTCGTTAAACCAACGCTGGCTGGTGTCAATGCAGAACACCGTTTTGCAACGAAGTTCTGCAATGCCCGGCACCGTTTTGCAATGCCTGGCATCTTTTTTACCTTGCTAGTGCCAATGCTGGCACTAATTTGAGTTTTTCCCGAATATTCTGGTAAGAGTGCTATAGCTGAAAGCTATTAAACGGCAATTTTGGTAGAATTTTTATGGCCGTTACATGTGCGTTTCGATTCTATCGCTGTTTACAACTCCAACAATTAAACAAACAACAATTCCTTTCGAGTCGAATTGAATCTGCTCGCGCTGAATTTTTTTTTACATTTCCTCATAATTTAGTATCCTCTGCAAAACTTGTTTATGTCCGAGAGTACGTTACAATCATGTCCGTTTGTGATTATTTTGAAAAGATCTGCTCATAACACGGATACTTAAGGCACACTGCGGTGTAACTTTACCCTAATTGGATGAAACTTAGTTAGGTACGACTCCCTGCCGTCTGATCATGAGCCAGCATTCTATCCAGAAAACCAGGTTCGTAAGATTTGAGCGATCGCGTCTAAAGCTATGCTGAGAGTCACATATCAACTGATTTGATTATAAGAATTCTGTATTTTTTCCGTAATCAAAAATTCCATAAATTTACCGATGACTGAGGTGAGAATAATTGGACGGTAATTGCCATGACACTTTTTCCCTCTTATTTTCAAATTGGGGTAACATTGGTCTCATTCCATTGAGAGGGGCAGGTGCAATTGGTAAGAGCTTGCATGAAAATATTTGATGACTTGGTCTGGACCTGAAGATTTTATGACTTTCAATTTATATATATGTTTCATAGGCTTGGCAGAAGAAAAATTCACTGTCCTGAGGGCTTCTATTCGTATCCGCGCTATGATATCCTGAGAATGCACGAATATCCTGATTCTCTAACGTAAAAACAGAGCAGAAGTATTGTTTAAGTAGGACACATTTTTAGTGTCGTCCGTTTCTACCTCACCAATATCGTACCCAAGAGAACCAATAACAGATCTTTATTGTTTTTCCTCGAAGTTATACTTAAAAATTGTTTGAATTAGTTTTGACGTCGTCTGCCATTTCATTTTCGTATGTTTTCTTCCTTCGTTTCAGGTCCTTCTTTAGGACCTTTTTGCTGATTTTGAATTCATTTTCTGCAGCGGCGTCTAGTAGGTGGTTACGTTTTATCGAGTGCTTTGATTTCTTCTGCAACGGCAGGTGCTGCGATTCTCGTTTCCCGTATTTATGCGGATTGACTGTCGTTCGCCTATTTTGGAGCGGGATTGCTCATGTTCAATATTTTCAAGTGCAGTCAAAAAATTGTTTAGTGATTGATTGACATCTTCTTCGAGGGTTATATTTGCCGGCGCCAGCGACTCTCTTGTGCCATAAACGTTAGCTAATCTATAGTTAGAGGCTTTTTTGCAGTTTATTAACGTTTCAACTCGAACTCCATCATAAAACGGATACAGTTCATGTAGATTTTTCCGAGTGGTTCGCCTACTTCGACGTTCGCGACATGAGAGTCACTCGCACAAAATAGAAGATCAAGAATTTGCAACCTCTTGTAGGTGTCTTTACCATTGGGATCATTAACTTATTGTCAGCAAAATCAATCAGACCACTCTTCAGTTCCCAAGTCAATGTCCGGAATATTGAAATCTTCAAGCACTATTCTGTTATGTTTTGTGA
>SDVV010043163.1:0-10275 GCA_016164225.1 Gammarus roeselii
ATTATTACGCAGTAACAACAGGAAGCTAAAACTTATATCAAACCCTAACAGCTCAATACTGTTGTCAGAGGACCCATTGATGTGAAAGGCGATCTAAAGACAGAGTTCGAACGCTGAGACGAATGAAGAGGACGTACACAGGAGAGTTGGGAAACAGTGCATCGTTCCACGGGGGCATTATAGGTCCCTGGCACGACCCCTCAAACAAATTAACACTAACGTAGAACATAGTCATCAGGTCGCGATCTAGTTTTCCTGAATTTGTTAATGAAATTTGTTTGTACTTTTGAGACGTCCATCTGAAGAGCTCACGACAGCGAAACGCGTCATGGATAAGAAATTTCAAGTTATCTTATTTTAATTCATTACCCT
Source organism: Gammarus roeselii (assembly GCA_016164225.1). Classification (NCBI taxonomy): domain Eukaryota; kingdom Metazoa; phylum Arthropoda; class Malacostraca; order Amphipoda; family Gammaridae; genus Gammarus; species Gammarus roeselii. Next base: position 373 of record SDVV010043163.1, read on the forward strand.
CAAGATCTTCATCAATATACTTCAAATATATATACTTGTGCATATGTAGGCTTCAATATTTTTAACTACATCTTACCCGAAGATATGGGGGAAAAATATTCACAGATCCACATGTATGCGGATACACAATGTCCTCGATGTACAGTCACTGTGAAGTTATGTAGTGCATTTTACCAGCAGTCCTAATGTGGTCGTCCTCATGACGGCCGAAGAATGTTGTACTCCAAGTTTCAACCTCTCAACCTTTGCTTTCTTAATTCCGGAGAACCGAAAACGGGAAAAACGGACCTCGTTAACGGTTGCCGTTTCTATACAAACTTTTTGCGCAAGTTTCCTTCTGGTTGAGCCCGCCCTGGAATTTTTTCAATGTAATCATTTATTTTTTTAATGCGCGAATCACTAGGAACAAAACTTTAAAATTACTCGCCTGTTCTTCTTTCGAAATAGTTACACCGCCTTGTTATAGTGGCACCGCCCTGTAATAGTTGCGCCGCCCTGTAATAGTTGCGCCGCCCTGTAATAGTTGCGCCGCCCTGTAATAGTTGCGCCGCCCTGTCATAGTTGCGCCGCCCTGTAATAGTTGCGCCGCTCTGTAATAGTTGCGCCGCCCTGTTATAGTTGCGGCGCCCTGTAATAATTACGCTGCCTTGTTATAGTTGCACTGCTCTGTAATAGTTGCGCCGCCCTGTAATAGATGCGCCGCCCTGTAATAGTTGCACCGCCCTGTACTAGTTGCACCGCCCTGTTATAGTTGCGGCGCCCTGGAATAGTTACGCCGCCCTGTTATAGGTGCGCTGCCTTGTAATAGTTTCGCCGCCCTGTAATAGTTGCACCGCCCTGTTATGGTGGCGCCGTCCTGTTATAGTGGCGCCGACCTGTTATAGTTGCGCCGCCCTGTAATAGTGGCACCGTCCTGTAATAGTTGCTTCGCCCTGTAAAAGACAAGCTGCCCTGTAATAGTTGCGTCGCCCTGCAATAGTGGCGCCGTCCTGTAGTAGTGACACCGCCCTGATATAATTGCGCTGCCCTGTAATAGTTGCGTCGCCCTGCAATAGTGGTGCCCTCTTGTAATAATGGAGCTGCCCTGTAATAGTGGAGCCGCCCTGTTATAGTTGAGCCGCCCTGTAATAGTTACACCGCCCTGTAATAGTTGCGCCGCCCTTTAATATATGCGCTGCCTCGTAATAGTCACACCGCCCTTTTATAGATGCGCTGCCCCGTAATTGTTACACTACCCTGTAATAGTTACACCGCCCTGTTATAGTTTCGCTGCCTTTTAATAGTTACACCGCCCTGTAATAAATGCTCCGCCCTGTAATAGTCACGCTGTTCTTTAATAGATGCGCTGCCCTGTAATAGTTACACCGCCCTGCAATAGATAAGCTGCCCTGTAATAGTTACACTGCCCTGTAATAGTGGCGCCGTTCTGTAATAGTAGCACCGCCCTGTAATAGTTGCGCCGCCTTGTTATAGTTGCGCCACCCTGTGATAGTTGCGCCGCCCTGTGATAGTTGCACCGCCCTGTAATAGTTGCGCCGCCCTGTAAAAGTTGCGCCGCCCTGTAATAGTTGCGCCGCCTTGTAATAGTTGCGCCGCCCTGTGATAGTTGCGCCGCCCTGTAATTGTTGCGCCGCCCTGTAATAGTTGAGCCGCCCTGTTATAGTTGCGGCGCCCTGTAATAGTTGCGCCGCCCTGTAATAGTTGCGCCGCCCTGTAATAGTTGCGCCGCCCTGTAATAGTTGCGCCGCCTTGTAATAGTTGCGCCGCCCTGTAATAGTTGCGCCGCCCTGTAATAGTTGCGCCGCCCTGTAATAGTTACGCCGCCCTGTTATAGTTGCGCTGCCCTGTAATAGTTGCGCCGCCCTGTAATAGTTGCGCCGCCCTGTAATGGTTGCGCCGCCCTGTAATAGTTGCGCCGCCCTGTAATAGTTTCACCGACCCGGAATAGTTGCGGCATGAAAAAATTGCGAGAAGAAGATAAACGTATTTTTTTTCCTACGAAAATTTACAGCAATATTTAATACATATGCAGACATGACCTAAATGTTGTTTTACCTTATTAGTAACAATCGTTTACACCATAGCTGGAATACCATGCGTGACCTGTCGATTCCCTTTTGGAATTTATCGCCGTGCTAATATTGGTTATGTGTTGTGAACCAACTAATTATATAAAAGAATCGGTAGGATTATTACTGGATGGAAACGAGAGTTAACTCAAGTAAATGATCAGCTATTAACATATGTAAAAAGCAAAGATAAGTATATGTATTTTTTAACTACGTGATTTATGTATGTTAGGTGACCTGAATTATGTCCATGTACCTGGCATGTATGTGTTTCTGCTCTCGTACACAATTTCAAATAAATGTTATAAGTAGTCAGTAATTGCTGGGTTACTCCACATTAACCGCTGCTCTTCCTAAAGGTTAAACATAATTAAAGGTTGCCAAGCAGATGCAAGAACGTAGTAAATACATTTGAAAATATACCTTTGATAAGAGACAGTTAATGTTAACTCCTCAGTTAACGTTCTCGTATAATTAAAGGTGTCTTCGATGTTGCCCACTCACGTATAATATTTCAATTCGATCCGATTGAAATTGTCAGCTCGTTGTTGTGCTTCAAACTAAATATTAACCAACGAGATCTGATTGAGAGACCGTTTTTTTAAATTAACATATACTGCAAACATCATGAATGGAAATGTCCGTCATCTCGCATAACAAACGCTCCGAACAGATTTTAATGCATCTTTTCTATTGTAAACTATATACTTGAAATATTTTTTATCTGCTGAGTTCAGAACAGTGATTAAGAACAGTAGCAACGCGCCTCGAATTGTCTGGTAAACACTTTTCTGGAAACCTAGAATTATATCACTGTCAATTAAAGATAATCCCTGACAGTGCGATAAATCAATCCATGAAACAGTAAGGAATTATTTAAACGTGTTTATTGAAATGTAATAGGCGATTATAACGATATGCTTAGAGTATTTGGGAAACGAACCCCACCCCTGACCGTTTCCATCAAAACTTGATCAGATATGAGGCTAGGTGGAGATATTTCAATCGGAAAGCCTTTGATTTCTTAATCGTACTCCGATTGATTTATTGCGCCAAAACAAATGTGTTTTATCGAGATTTTAATTGTTTAGAATCCGATCGAACAGAAATGGAGCCAAATCGAAGATGCCTTTTGGCAACCAAGAAAAATTGAACTGTTAAAATATGAAATATACTCCACGGAAATGACTCCCAGTGTTTCAGTTACTCGGTTCCGTTGCAACGACATTCATACGACACTACTATATAATACAATTATCAAATTGACTATGCCTGATAATTTTTCTGTTTCCTTACCCTTGCAATACCAATTGATACTTAAAGTAAGTTATTGTTTATGATTGCCTAACATACAGTAGCTTGATTTTGTCGAATATTGTTTCCGTATCATTACCTCAACAATAAATGATAATACACAGTGTTAGTTGAACCCCTACGTGATAAAATTTAGCTTCTAAATGCGGTTCTTGATTGTTACATTACCTTTGCATTTCCCTATAACTCACTAAATAGGTTTGACGTTGAGGAAAAGAAAGTCAATTGAGGAAAAGAAATGAGGTGTTAGATCCGATAAATTTCAATTTACGAATTTTGTCTCACGATAGTTTTTTTACAACACTCTTATCACCCATTTTTCACCAATATAAAATACTTTTCGTCTGTTCATTGGAAATTTCCTATTACGTACTTGAACCCATTCTCTAGCTCTTCTTTATTTGATTTCGACGATGTCCTTCTCTCGGCGCAAGTGATAGCGCTTGTCGAATTTCATTTTTGGAAGCATTTGAACTCAATACTTTCGCTCGGAGGACTCAGCTTTTGACTGCCGTGCATTAACGCTCGTAAGGTAAGAGAAGTTAAAATCGAAATTTCCTTGCGAGGCTCCAATAATTGAGGCGGTAACGCTTAATGACAGGTCGGGATTTTCGCCTTTATTACGTGGAGAAATAAGTGCGATAATGGCACATACAGGGCCATTTACCGATAAATGTGTAAATAACAAAGTTATGATTTAATCAGTTGTGCGCAGGGCATTACAGGGGATTGCCATACTTAGCATCTAGGAAGGATTTTTTTTCGAGAACTCTAAAGTTCGACCTCCTGAATCTCTCATTAATTAGATCATTATTGAGCTGCCATTAACCTTTATTAGGAGAAAATTAGTCGTTACTTTTTGGCACCTGCGGCAGAATGTTCTAAGTTGGGCACTTCATAGAAGAAGGTAGGAGGAGAGGTAGAGTGGGAAGAGAGAATCTCGATCAGCACTCTGGGATTCACTCGTCATATTGTTTGCTTATTGTTCTGCCTGTTCTAAGTTTTAGATCTTTCTCAGATGTTCAAAATTTTCAGCATTTGTCTCACCCGTCGAAAATTCTGCTTTTATCTCAGCCACCTAAAATTTTCCGTGGTTAGCTCAAATCTTCAAAATTCTTCGTTCATTTCGGCTGCACAAGAATATCAGTTCTCATGGCGTACCCTAGCGTTTCATCTTTGTCAGTGCTTATGGTGTACCCTAGCGTTTCATCTTTGTCAGTGCTCATGGTGTACCCTAGCGTTTCGTCTTTGTCAGTGCTCATGGTGTACCCTAGCGTTTCATCTTTGTCAGTGCTCATGGTGAACCCTAGCGTTTCATCTCTGTCAGTGTTCATGGTGTACCCTAGCGTTTCATCTTTGCCAGTGCTCATGGTGTACCCTAGCGTTTCGTCTTTGTCAGTGTTCATGGTGTACCCTAGCGTTTCGTCTTTGTCAGTGCTCATGGTGTACCCTAGCGTTTCATCTTTGTCAGTGCTCATGGTGAACCCTAGCGTTTCATCTCTGTCAGTGTTCATGGTGTACCCTAGCGTTTCATCTTTGCCAGTGCTCATGGTGTACCCTAGCGTTTCGTCTTTGTCAGTGTTCATGGTGTACCCTAGCGTTTCGTCTTTGTCAGTGCTCATGGTGTACCCTAGCGTTTCATCTTTGTCAGTGCTCATGGTGAACCCTAGCGTTTCATCTCTGTCAGTGTTCATGGTGTACCCTAGCGTTTCATCTTTGCCAGTGCTCATGGTGTACCCTAGCGTTTCGTCTTTGTCAGTGTTCATGGTGTACCCTAGCGTTTCGTCTTTGTCAGTGCTCATGGTGTACCCTAGCGTTTCATCTTTGTCAGTGCTCATGGTGTACCCTAGCGTTTCATCTCTGTCAGTGTTCATGGTGTACCCTAGCGTTTCATCTTTGTCAGTGCTCATGATGAACCCTATCCTCGATCATCAATCTCCAGTAGCTCTTCCAACAACTGTCTGCGTCTCTTTGCCATCTGTCTTTAACTGCCATCTGTCTTTAACTGCCATCTGTCTTTAACTGCCATCTGTCTTTAACTGTATGCGGTTTCGTCAACTCAAAGAGCTGCAGTGCCAGCCTTTGGTACGGACAGAGGTTTCGCAGCTTAATGAACAGACAGATCCTTAGTGGGCGAAGGAACTAAGCACCGTTCCGCCCTCTGACTGTCAACCCCATGCCACTCTATGGAACATACCAAGCTACCAAAGAGCCACTCTATGGAACATACCAAGCTACCAAAGAGCCACTCTATGGAACATACCAAGCTACCAAAGAGCTGGCTTACATGAGAGGAGGTACCCGAGTGCTTGTGTTGGATTTCCGGTACCCAAGCATTGCCTTATTAACCCGGATCTGGCGACCATTCCAGAATCTGCTAATCAAATAGCCGAACACTTCACAGTTCCCCTGTCACAGTCGGCCGCTCGTTGTTATCCATTAGCAGGGATATTTCCCCATATAAAACCATCAAAAGTCAGTTATTATGGGGTATTATACGTATATGTCGGGAAAGCAAAATTGGTTGCCTTAAGTTGTTTACATCAGCCTTTAGTCTACCAATCCTCTTCGTTGCTGTCGTTTGTACCAACGAACAGAACACCCTCGCTGTCGTTTGCATTAACGAACACCCTCTCCGTCGCTGTTGTTTGCACCAACAAGCAGAACACCCTCTTTCTCGTTGTCGTTTGCACCAACGAACAGAGCACCCTCTCTATCGTTGTCGTTTGCACCAACGATTAGAGCACCCTCTCTATCGTTGTCGTTTGCACCAACGAACTGAGCACCCTCTCCGTCGCTGTTGTTTGCACCAACGAACAGAGCACCTTCTCCGTCGCTGTTGTTTGCACCAACAAACAGAGCACCTTCTCTGTCGTTGTCGTTTGCACCAACGAACAGAACACCCACTCCCTCGCTGCTGTTTCTACCGACGAACAGTCCGCCCGCCCCGCTGCCGTTCGTAACAACGAACAGTCCGCCCGCCCCCGCTGCCGTTCGTAACAACGAACAGTCGGCCCGCCCCCGCTGCCGTTTGTACCAACGAACAGTTCGCCCGCCTTCGCTGCCGTTTGTTTCCGTAAACTTTTGAGCTCGCTCCGCTCCCAAGTTTTAATACGGCAAAGCTCGTTGCGGTGTAACGAGTGTAGGAGCGACGGGACTGGTCAATCTGAGCCTGGCCAGGGGCGGACGGTGAGGCATAGCACACACACAGAACTCTTTCTTACTTGGCCCAACTGCTTGTGAGGTCTCTGTGTGTTCCCCGTGTTCTCTGTGTGTTCTCCGTGTTCTCTGTGTGCATGTCTTCACAGTGAGGAAGGTCAAACAGAGCCACGGGTGTGATCTGTGTCTGTTCTGTTTCTCTGTGTGTTGGTCCGTGTAGGGAGGACGGCGGCAAGTACCTCGTCTGTTTTCTGTGTGTTAGTCCGTGTAGGGAGCACGGCGGCAAGTACCTCTTCTGTTCTCTGTGTGTTGGTCCGTTTAGGGAGGACGGCGGCAAGTACTTCGTCTCTTCTCTGTGTGCTGGTCCGTGTAGTGAGAATGACGGCAAGTACCTCGTCTGTTCTCTGTGTGTTGGTTCGTGTAGGGAGAACGGCGGCTAGTACCTCGTCTGTTCTCTGTGTGTTGGTCCGTGTAGGGAGGATGGCGGCAAGTACCTCGTATGTTCTCTGTGTGTTGGTTTGTGTAGGGAGCACGGCAGCAAGTACCTCGTCTTTTCTCTGTGTGTTGGTCCGTGTAGGGAGGACGGCGGCAAGTATTTCGTCTCTCCTCTGTGTGCTGGTCCGTATAGTGAGGATGGCGGCAAGTACCTCGTCTGTTCTCTGTGTGTTGGTCCGTGTAGGGAGGACGGCAGCAAGTACCTCGTCTGTTCTCTGTGTGTTGGTCCGTGTAGAGGGGATGGCGGCAAGTACCTCGTCTGTTCTCTGTGTGCTGGTCCGTATAGTGAGGACGGCGGCAAGTACCTCGTGTTCTCTGTGTGTTTATCCGGGATAAGGAGGGCGTCGTCAAGTACCTCGTCTGTTCTCTGTGTGTTGGTCCGTGTTGGGAGGACGGCGGCTAGTACCTCGTTTGTTCTCTGTGTGCTGGTCCGTGTGGGGAGGACGGCGAAAAGTACCTCGTCTGTTCTCTGTGTGCTGGTACGTATAGTGAGGACGGCGGCAAGTACCTCGTCTGTTTTCTGTGTGTTGGTCCGTGTAGGGAGGACAGCGGCAAGTACATCGTCTGTTCTCTCTGTGTTGGACCGTGTAGGGGGGGCGGCGGCAAGTACCTCGTCTGTTCTCTGTTTGTTGGTCCGAGTAGGGAGGACGGCAGTAAGTACCTCGTCTGTTCTCTGTGTGTTGGTCCGTGTAGGGAGGACGGTGGCAAGTACCTCGTCCGTTCTCTGTGTGTTGGTCCGTGTAGAGGGGGCGGCGGCAAGTACCTCGTCTGTTCTCTGTGTGTTGGTCCGTGTAGGGGGGACGGCGGCAAGTACCTCGTCTGTTCTCTGTGTGTTGGTCCGTATAGTGAGGATGGCGGCAAGTACCTCGTCTGTTTTCTGTGTGTTGGTCCGTGTAGGGAGGACGGCGGCAAGTACCTCGTCTGTTTTCTGTGTGTTGGTCCGTGTAGAGGGGATGGCGGCAAGTACCTCGTCTGTTCTCTGTGTGCTGGTCCGTATAGTGAGGGCGGCGGCAAGTACCTCGTGTTCTCTGTGTGTTTATCCGGGATAAGGAGGGCGGCGTTAAGTACCTCGTCTGTTCTCTGTGTGTTGGTCCGTGTTGGGAGGACGGCGGCTAGTACCTCGTTTGTTCTCTGTGTGTTGGTCCGTGTGGGGAGGACGACGGCAAGTACCTCGTCTGTTCTCTGTGTGCTGGTCCGTATAGTGAGGATGGCGGCAAGTACCTCGTCTGTTTTCTGTGTGTTGGTCCGTGTAGGGAGGACAGCGGCAAGTACCTCGTCTGTTCTCTCTGTGTTGGTCCGTGTAGGGGGGGCGGCGGCAAGTACCTCGTCTGTTCTCTGTTTGTTGGTCCGAGTAGGGGGGACGGCGGCAAGTACCTCGTCTGTTCTCTGTGTGTTGGTCCGTGTAGAGGGGACGGCGGCAAGTACCTCGTCTGTTCTCTGTGTGTTGGTCCGTGTGAGGAAGACAGTTTAATTACCTCGTAAAATCTAGTAGTTCCTCAGGAGACCAAGACTTCTTAAGAAGGACCAATATTTCTTCAGGAAGGCCTAGGCTTCTTCAGGAAGAGCAATGATTCCTCAGGAGACTGTCAATTAAAAACCCTCAGATCTCTATCTCAAACGTCACAGACTTTAACAAATGTACGGTATTGGTTCTATATTTATTTTAATTAAAATTTTGATTGGTAAATTAATTGAAAAGGTTTGTCCAGATAAACGACTGAAACATACCATGCACGAGTTTTCTTTCGCGACTGTTCACGAAGTTTCAAAGTATTTTCAGATTATTTCTTCGATTTCACGAGAGGGTTCCCCAATCCGTCAACAAGGCTTACATTCGTCCCACAATCTTGAAGAACTCTCACAATTCCTAACTATTGTCTGCTCAAAATGTTTTTGGGTGTGAAATATCCGCATGTTTATTTGTTCTTAACAAACTACAAGCCCTGAGCTGCACGTTCCAGTGCGACTTGCATCAATTGCTTGAACGTCTGTATTCCGCATGAATTCCCTGTTGGCCTCCATGTGTTCCCAATTTGGCAGTATACCTATAAATTACTTCGACTCCTACCCATTCTCCAATAAATCTTCAAATGTCGTACTTTGTTATAGTTTGCCAACAAATATATTCTCCAAAGAGCTCCGCAGTCTTCACTACGCATATCAGTTTTTGATGAGTATATCAAAGCCCAGTAAATCAAACACGTTCCCCAATGTCTCCCAATCATAAGGGACTTCTCCAACGTATCAATGGGCCTTCATTTCCTCCATCACCATTAACCTCAGTGAGTTGGGTAACCTACATACAAATCGAAAGGTTACCAAATTCTTCAGTCACAATACAACTGAGTTGGTTACCTATCTGCTCGGTGAGTCACTGTTTAACTCAGTACTTAACCCAATTTCTCGGTAAGTTAACATGCAAAATCAATAGGTTCCCATCTCCTCGGTGATATAACCGAGTAACCGATTCCTCAGGAAATCACCATTTAACACAGTAGGTACATCAACCAATTCCCCAGTGAGTTATCAAACAACTCACAGATCCCCTCTTCCTCAGTGAGTTGAAAACCAACTCACAGCTCCCCCCTCCCTCAGTGAGTTAGCAAACAAATAACGGCTCCTCCCTTCCTCAGTGAGTTAGAAACGAACTCACAGCTCCCCCTGCCTCAGTGAGTTAGCAAACAACTCACAGCTCCCCCTTCCTCAGTGAGTTGAAAATGAACTCACAGCTCCCCCCTTCCTCAGTGAGTAAGCAAACAACTCACAGCTCCCCCTTCCTCAGTGAGTTGAAAATGAACTCACAGCTCCCCCCTTCCTCAGTGAGTTAGAAACCAACTCACGGCCCCCCCCTTCCTCAGTGAGTTAG
>SDVV010043164.1:0-10275 GCA_016164225.1 Gammarus roeselii
TTTTCTGTGTAAGGGTTTTACAGCGCTGGGAGGGGCAACAGAGGTTCCAGGATTCAGAGGGGCCTCTATAGGGTCCCCCAGTTTCTCAAAAGGCTCCCAAAGGGTCTCAAGGGAGTCCCAAAGGGCCCCAGAAAGATCCAAGTGGACCACCCCAAATCCACCCGGTCTCCCAAGTCCCCCGGGCTCCCGAAACCCCGGGTCCTCGAGTCCCGCGGATCCCACGAGTACCTCCTCTCCCTGGGTCACCTTCTCTCAACCAACCTCGTTACATATAATAATAATGATAAAATTTTAAATTCATCACCATGAAAAAAGGGCAGAGAAAAATAATAGAGCCCAAGCAAGAAGAAATAATAAAATACTAAAATAAAGTGTTAATGATCTATAAAATGAATAAGCATCCATCCACCCCAACGTGAAACTGTTGAATGACGTTGTTTGCATCTTTGCGCCATGCATGGCCAGTTTCGGCCTTTCTAACTGCAGATTCTGTCAATCGTTACCCAATTACTTCCAGTAACCTTCGCGTTTCTTTTTGTTCAGTGATATTGACCGAGTAACCTACCACATTTTTCCTACGGTGATTATCAGGAATCTTTCAAAACGTCTTTGAGTTGAATATCACCAACAGGTAATAATCTGTTGTTAATCCCGTTCCTTTACCACAATAATTTTTGATGCGAGGCCCCTTGAACTGATCTCAATCTTTTTAGATCTTTTCGCTTGTGGGATCCAAAGAGATGAGCAACAGTCTATAAATGGTTTAATTAATTGTTTCAAAAGAGTCAACTTCGTTCCTCAACCTCTTGATAGAAAGTTCCTCCTGTCACAGGAACAGACGTCTGCCACGAACTCAACCTTTGCAACTTGTAGAACGAACGAAGAGCATTGTTTAGCATTCGTACAGCTAAGTGCCATTGGCGCACATTGAATGTTGTTATTTGAGTGATACGAGTCGGTCATCAACTTCTAAAATAGAATCCATATCATAGTAATTGAAATTTAAATTCGTTCAAGTAAATGTTGTTTGCATCAGCGCCCTTAATAATTTTCTTCTCATCTTCTCAAACATTGTTTCGATAGTCGAAACAGCCAAGCACTGTAACACCGATCTAACAAGCAGACGGCCACCGGCAGGCTAACAGTTCACTTCACAAGTCTGGTCCTTTGTCAACCTGAAACCGAAACACTTACCGGTTACACAGAAAATGGATAAACGGTGTTTTTTTCAAACAAATCTTGTAGGGCAGTAAGATAGATACTGCGTAATTCAAAACCTTTAATAAAACCAGATTTTTCTACTGCAAAGTTGAATGAAACGCATTTCTCGAGTTACACTCGATGTTAATGACCGGTAATCTCCATGGCCACCTGTGGCGACCCCTGGCCACTACTAGCACGACGTGACGTTGGATTTCGCCGCCCTATGGCAGGCAGTTCCAGGGTCATCTTTCTCTGGTGCATCTTGGAAGATGGTTGCGACGAGCGCCAGGATTTGATGTGAGCATCATTTCCACCGGAGCCTCAACGCAAGTTATCGCACGCTCCCCCGTAGGGACAAGCGTCAGGAACTACGGATTCTTCCCTAGAATAGCAATGGTAAGTGGAGGGAGCGACGTCCCAGAAAAGAGTCTTCCACTCTTTTAATAGGACTATCAGCCTCCTTATTAACACAACCCGTTACTACAACCTACAACGAGTATCAAAACTCTCACCCGCAACCACGAGGGGGCAATGCCACATGGCGCACCACACCACCACCTGCTAAAAGTATTACAGACATCGTATGCTAAAATTCGTAGGCAGTGGAACCATCATATCTCGCAATCCCAGCGTAGTCTTGCAAGTAAAAAATGCATATTGTTAACAGCATTCGTTCACGATAGTTAGGAATCATGTTTGAAATCCCAAAACTTGCCAGAAGTGCGTCAGTGTTTACAGAGCTATCGTCGCCACGGTAGCCAGTGGACATGGGGCCATAATAATTTGTACACACGCATAATGGGGTCCTGGTGTCAGACTTTTAAAACGCTTGCGTCAGCAATTAATATTGTGTCATGTGAACAAAATCATCACGCTTCCTAGAAAGGACTGTACATACTTCCGTATCAGTGAGACTGGCACACCTTATGGGTTGAACAAGTAAATTTTAGGATGTTCCATTAAAAAAACAATTAAACGCGCAGTCAGATTCGAATTTGGATACAGAAATAATTCATAGCGCTGCCCACAGCAGATTTTTGAACGGTGTGAGGCTAGCTGCAGAAATGTAGAGTGAAAGTCGAATAAACCGATCGGCAAAATGTGAAAAATATGCATCATAATTTCAAACCACTCATTTTTATCGTAACGCTTCCAATCACAAGAACATTTAAATGATGTTCGGCTTGTTATGATAACTTCGATCCTGTATAAATTTTAGAGATTTCAAAAGTCACGTTATTATTTAAAAAAAAATTTGTAGCTAATTTTGTGTTCATTCGAACTTCGAAAAAGTAGATAGCATGGGATTGTTTAATTCCACAGGAGTGTCTAAATGAAGTGATGCTTGTTATGATTATTTCCTAAGTTCAGAAGTTTCACGACTTATGGAAGGGTTGAGTCACATTCAAATGATCTAAGACTCGAAAACTGTGCAAAAAAACAGAAGCAATGTGAAACAAGGTCTTCCCGCACAGGCCGGGATGGAGAGACGCATCACAAATACCCGCTAACACGGTCACAGTAACATAATGCATCATACTACCACTATAAGTGGTATTACCTTCACTCCGCCACCGCAACCAGTGGCCCATGATACATGACACTGTCTCAAGTCAGTAGCCATTACTGTTGTTACCATTACCTGCGGTGTTGAGTAGAGCGAGTAGCCTGAGTTCATGGTGAGGAGGGAGAGGCTGCAGCGGTGGTGGAGTCTCTACTGAGAGGGGGAGGGTGGACGTGGAGAGGTGAGGTAGGAAAGGAAGGATGGGAGGGGGAAGGGCGGCCTCGACGAGACAAACTCTGTAGCTGCGATGGTGATGCCTCCGCTACCAGACTCGAACTGAAGAGGTGATGATGGTCGGTTGAATGGGTGGGTGGTAGGGTGATTGGGGGTGGGTGGGGAGGTGATAGCGACGTGGTGATGGAAGTAAGCTTAGAAGAAACACTATCCTGTGGTTATTTTGAACCTTCGTCGTTTTCCTTTCTAAAGAGAGTAGGCAACAGTTGGTATTGGAGAGGTAGAGGTGTCAACAAAAGACTTTCCTCAAGGCGGTCTTCATATTATAAGGGAGCACACCCTAACGCTGCAGTGGAGAGATGGAACTTGTTCCATGGAGGATATTCCACAAACTTCAGTTGAAGCTCGTTCTTCCAAGACAGGTGATGGGATAATACACGGAGCCTCTCAAAGACACACTTGGAAGAAGCACCAAGATCGTCTGAGAGCTGTTGTTACAGAGGCAACAAGAAGGGGATGGTAAGTGTTGCTCTCGAGCTATGAGATGAATACGTCCTCGTAGTTATTCGTCAAGGGGCGCTTATATTAGAGGCCCTGTTCAGGGTGGTACTATTAGTTTGAAGTATTCTTGGTATGCAGCAAACAAATCACTAACACTTATGCTTACTCGTCATGGGCACTTTCATTACTGGCCTTGTTCGAGGTGTTACTCTTAGTATGAAGTACTCTTGGTGAGCACCGAACAAATCACCAACACTGATGCAATCCAAACAAGCACATCACGATGACAATTGTAGGAAAAAGACACAAGTTTTGAAACCTGCAAAACGCTTCAAGGATTTCTCTCGTTTCAAACTCAAAATGGTAGTGGAACAGCGTCGAGGGGGATGGAGAAGCACCAGGTAAATAACTTTTTATCCTCACTCTTTCCACCTCTTGATAGTTGGTACACCCACAGTCCTGGACTTTCACATTCTAGACCTTCAACACTTTGGGCACTTTTGATCTAACCTAAACGTATAGGCACGCTATCAGTTACTATCTATCTATATGTACAAAGAAAACCTTTCAAAAGCAATCAACTACACTGCAAAGGAATTCATAACTATAGGCATATAGCACCAAGAACATCTACGACCACTAACCCCGGCTGAAACAAGAAGTGGCAGTCCAACATTTATTTAAAGTCCCTAAAGCCTTCTTAATAAATCTTTCAGTGACACACCATCTTGGAAGAAAGAACAGCAGCGAACGTTGTTGAATTTTCGCTCTGCAATATTTGTCGGGGTTCTTTTCCTGCTACGCCTGATCGTTCCAGCTCATCACTGCTGCTAGGCACGAGAGAGGGGACACGATGAGGCAAAATAGGAGTGAGACTAAAGACCTCTTGCATTTTAATAAAAATGATCGTGCATTTGGAAGCTAAAGTTACATTCTCCTACAACAACAAGTCACATTGACGCACATCAAAATATATTATTCCTATAATATAATTGACATCTCTGGCAGCGCGAACACCATACCCGCTGCAGGAAAACAGCCTGCCGACCGATCGACGATCAGACGGGGAGGAGGAAATGGTCTCCCCTGGTATCCTACCATCGTACACAAGCACGGAATAAGAGTCGAGGTAAGATTTAATGATCATAGTACGTCTTTGAACACGGCTTCTAGAAAAAAAAATAACTCAAGGACTAGAAGCTATCGTGGTTTTCTTTATTCGGAGAGGCTCCGATAAAAACAGCAATAAAGGATCACGACATGACTTCTTGGCAGGTGATTTATTACCCGCGGTATTTCGCGCCTCGCACTGCCAATGTAGTTGTGCCTCGAACAGGTACAACCGCAACCCTGACTCCTTCCCCGCCGATAAACAGCTAGCAACGTTGTGAGCACTAGAACCAAGTAGTCATTTAGAGCAGAGGAGTCTGCCTCTCGGGCTACAGCTGCACCCTCCTCATCATCACCATGATTAGTTCAATAATTTCCAAATGGAGAACATGCAAAATCACTGTTAGTTGATCCATGAACTACCATTGGTGGAACGAGAAAATGTAGCTCTGCTTGTCATAATCTACTGAACAGGAATTGCTGTAGCTACCAGCAAAAGCAAATTTCAGGTCGAGAATCCAAGCTGCTTCATATGATGATGAGTGGTACTATGAACCAGGAGCAATCCGTCACAGATCACCTCTGCTACTTAGTGTTTTCAAACGTCTCGTTGATGAGTGCACACTATACTGCTTGCTGTTGTAAGACAACATCACTGAGCTGAAGCACAATCTAATAATGGTAGGGAGAGACAGAAAGGAGAGAAGGGGCAGCGAGCGACCGAGAGAGTACTGAGGGAGGAGCCGCGGCGCGGGGACTTCACACGACCATTGCCAGCGCAACACTGACTGCTGGCGCTGGACAGTAGGAGAATTGACATGCCGCCGCCACCAACGCTGCTGCTACTGCCGTTGGGATCGTAGCGGCGGAAGAAGCAGAGATGATACACAACATATACACTGCACTGCACTGTTTTGTGAGGACCTGGCGTAGACTTGGGTACCTTCCAAGATGGACTCCCTAGAGAAAACGAGGGTACACTGAACATAAGCAGCCATACAGAAAAAAAGAAAGAGGGATTCTACATAAAGTTGACGGAAAAGGGGAAATAAATTAGTCACTTGGGGAATAACGAACAGCGCACAATGTTACTTCAAACGACGGCTCCTGGCTCGCACGACGGCTCGTGGCTCGTACACAAAACCCACACATTCGGTTCCGTTCGAGGAGCTGTTGGTGTTGACTCGCGGATGACGTGCACATTACTAAATTAACGGTAAATCGTGTCAACGTGCCTAAGTACGATGACCCCACAATTCTCTTGTATCACCGACCAAATGTGTATTCAGAGGGAACAATTATTTAATTTTCATGCAAGCATCCATGATAAACCCAAGTCAACCAATCAGTGAAAAATGTTATCCAATTTTAAGCGTTTGTTTTGAATTGACCGTCAAATCAGTGTCCCAAACCCCCACACAAATTTTCCACGTAGAAAAGGATCATCAATGGCTGATGTACCCGTCAAAGAAACATTTGTACGCGATGTGTCTTTTAACATTAATTTCGAACTGGAAGTGATTTTTTAAACAACCGCATCTACCGCATAACACCACCAACAAGGTTGTCAAGATACATGCATCTACCACACGACACCACGAATAGTCTATGTCCGGAAAGAAACTGATTCCTGTCACCGAGGAGAGAGATTTAGGTATCATCATTAGTACCGACCTAAAAAGTAGCAATGTAACGATGCTGCGAAAAAAGGCAACAAAATGCTGGGTATGATATCCCGCACTATCTCGTACAAAAACAGATTTTTTTTTCGTTGTACATTACATTTGTTAGACCGTATCTCGAGTATTCCGTTCAGTCCTGGTCTCCACATCTAAGAAAAAACATTAAATAAGAGAAGGTTCAACTTAGAGCAACCTAACTCATCCCTTCGCTAAGCGATAAATTGTACGAAGACAGACTACGTGAATTCAATCTTAATTTACTAGAGAAGCGTCGAGTCAGAGGTGACATGATCGAGGTGTGGAAAATTATGAAGGGTAAGGAAAACGTCGACCGTGCGAGCTTTCTCACTCTAGATGCGAGCGGAGAGATTAGGAATAATAGATACAAAATCGTTGGGACCGTTTTTCAGTCGACATCACGAGCTATTTCTTCACGTATAGAGCTGTCAAAGAATGGAACAAACTGCCAGCGGAGGTTGTAAACAGCAATACAATCGAAACGTTGATGTCGCGGCTCGATAAGTTTTACATAGATTGCCGTTAAATAGCTAAACCGTTCCCTTTCTTGAGGTTATAAAAACATAAATGACACATGAAGAGCTTGTAGAGGTTCTACTTTAGAACTAATCCTTTTGCTATCAAAAGGGAACCTAGTTTAGGCTAGTAGGCCTATTAATGTCTTCTTACACTAGTTTACCACCGCCAGTGCTGCCAAGGTACACCTGCCACATCTACCACACGACCCCCACCATCATTGTCGTCAAGGTGCACCTACCACAAGACCCCACCATCAGTGACGTCAAGGTACACCTACCACAAGACCCCACCATCAGTGTCGTCAAGGTACACCTACCACACGACCCCACCATCAGTGTCATCAAGGTACACCTACCACACGACACCACCATCAGTGTCATCAAGGTACACCTACCACACGACACCATCAGTGATGTCAAGGTACACCTACCACACGACACCACCAGTTTTGTCAAGGTACACCTACCATATCTACCACACGACACTGCCGCCAGTAGGTACACCTACCACATCTACCACACGACACCGCCACCAGTGTTAGTGTTGTTAAGGTACACCTACCACACGACACCGCCACCAGTGTTAGTGTTGTCAAGGTACAGCTACCACACGACACCGCTTGTCCAGGTACAACTGAAATCAGCATTTTGTCTCCACCAACACCTCAGAACTACGCAGGAAACGCTAGCAAGATGGTCGAGAAAACCAACAACTTTTCGCCACTGTAAGCGCAGTGTTTATCCTCAGTAGAAGTTGGGTCTACCTTATGAACCCAGCCAACGGCAGCATTGTTTTGATTTAAAGGCCAAGGTAGCAGCTACGATGTGACCTGGCGGCCGAAATCATTCCTAATTAAGGCAAGAACGCAAGAAAGTTTAAGGCCATTTATTAGTGCATCGACGGATCATAACGTGGATAAGTTATCTTATTTGTAGAAGTACCAACATTTTTGATAATTCTCTGAGTCATACACCGGCAATGCTTTTTTTTTACTCATTATTTGACCGTACAAAGAAGCTCTTCACACTGACTCACACCAGTGCAATTTCAAAAAAAGTACATTTCCTCGACTCACAATCACACGAGACACGCCGATACACTAGTGCAGTTCAAGGCACTGCCTTTCTATGACCCACAATGAGACGGTTCAAAGCCATGACACACCGACTCACTAGTGAGGTTCAAGGCACTGCCTTTGTATGACCCACAATGAGACGGTTCAAAGCCATGACACACCGACTCACTAGTGAGGTTCAAGACACTGCCTTTCTGACCCACAATGAGACGGGTCAAAGCCATGACACACCGACTCACTAGTGAGGTTCAAGGCACTGCCCTTCTATGACCCACAATGAGACGGGTCAAAGCCATGACACACCGACTCACTAGTGAGGTTCAAGGCACTGCCTTTCTATGACCCACAATGAGATGGGTCAAAGCCATGACACACCGACTCACTAGTGCAGTACAAATTAATGCCCTTCTATAGCTCAAAATAAGCCCGTTCAAAGTAAAATCACAGACTCACTAGTGCAGTACACAACAATATCCAGTAACAACTAACAATGAGACCGCTCAAAACAATGTCATACACTGACTCACTAGAGTGCAGACCATGACGATGTTTTTCTCTGACTCACACAAACCGTTTCCTTGGTCGGTGTACTCGATATGTTCTCCGTATTGTGGACGACAGTCCTAGTTATTACTGCTAGTGTCTGCCAGACAATAAAGCTATTTCTTCTTTGCCCTGGTACGACAAAACATGACCCGCCGTTTGAGAGGCTGCGTTCATCACATCACCAACATTCTGAAGCGGAGTCAAGTGAAAGAAGCAAATATTGTGACTGCAAGTAGAATTACAGAAAATTACAAGGATGTTCACAGAGGTGTGCCGATACAATGATCATGGAGGAAATATGTACTAAGAACTCTGGCGTGTCCGCACAAGTTTCATGGTTCTCTAAGAAAAACATCGATGCATGCTTGTCCGAACCACCCGATAGGAGGTTCGGAACGGAAAACATCCTATCGGGTGCTTACACCAACAAATGACTCATGTTTCCTCATACTTTCCAAACGATCCCGTGCTCTGTAGCCTGCCTGCTCAGAGTCCATTGATAACATGGCAATGGTGTCCAGCAGCGTTGAATTCCGTCGTCAAAGGGCTTGCTATTAGATGTCCATGTTGGGGTGACGAGTTACCAGTTCCTGATGTGTCCCTTAGCAAGACCATAGAAGTTGTTTCCACAATATATATTTTACTGAGCTTTCATCTTCCGACCAAGTCGCAGCTCGTTGTTCGCGCGAGGGCCTCCATTGGGTGCGACCCTTGAAACCCTGACCAAGCAGAACTAGCAGAAGCTGCAAGCCACAGCAGGGAAACTATTGTTTTCTAATAGCTGCTAGAGAATGATACCATGTGCGCTGCATGTAATGATATCAACATAACAGGGCTTATGAAGCTCATCGGATATTCCCAAGCCAGTTGGATTTCAACGCTGGTCGGCAAATTAGAGAAAAAATAGAAACGCGTTCATTTTGTCAATAAGCACATATTTTTGAGTTGCCCGGAGGCTCAGGGGAAGATGTCTTTACCATTTATTTCCCAAGGCACCCAAAGGTAGGGAGACCCCTTGCCCCAAGGCTTGCCTGTAAAATATTGTTAGCTTCCATCTCGATGCCTACTTCGCGATGCAGAGATGAAAGTCAAGCTCACCGTTTGCCCCCAACTCGTGTTGTAAGGCAAGTGCTTGGTCGTGACATCCTGTGACAAGTAAACTCAAATGCTGTCATTCTCATTGATGGAGTAACCTGCAATGATCGTGTAACCTGCAATGATCGTGTGACCTGCAATGACCGTGTAACATGCTACGGCCATGCAACCGGCTATGATCGAGCAACCTACTATGGTTAAGCTGCTATGATAAGGCCTCCTGCGATGGTCGTGCATCCGGCAAGGGTCGTGCATCCGGCAAGGATCATGCATCCGGCAATGATCGTGCATCCGGCAATGATCGTGCATCCGGCCATGATCGTGCATCCGCAAATATCGTGCATCCGGCAAATATCGTGCATCCGGCAAAGATCGTGCAACCGGCAAAGATCGTGCATCCGGCAAAGATCGTGCATCCGGCAGTGATTGTGCATCCGGCAGTGATTGTGCATCCGGCAATGATCGTGCATCCGGCAATGATTGTGCATCCGTCAATGATTGTGCATCCGGCAATGATTGTGCATCCGGCCATGATTGTGCATCCGGCAATGGTCGTGCATCCGGCAATGATCGTGCATAAGGCAATGATCGTTCATTCAGCAATGATCGTGTATCCGGCAATGATCGTGCATCCGGCAATGATCGTGCATCCGGCAATGATCGTGCATCCGGCAATGATCGTGCATCCGGCAATGATCGTGCATCCGGCAATGATCGTGCATACAGCAATGATCGTGCATACAGCAATGATCGTGCATCCGGCAAAGATCGTGCATCCGGCAAAGATC
>SDVV010043165.1:0-10275 GCA_016164225.1 Gammarus roeselii
TATGTAGGCACACAATCTGCTAAAGACTGGTAAAATTTTAGAGATAAGTGGATAGATTTGATAAGAATAAAGCTTAAATCAATGAAAAATACCTAACATCAGTATGTAAACTGGGAAAATCTATACAATTCTTGGGAATATTAGGTTAAGATGAGTCAGGTTTACGAGCAAAATCACAAACCTTCAGTGAAAAATGCTACAGTGGATCTGGTTAATGCTCGAATAAGGCGTAGATTTTGAATTAGAACGCAGTCTCAAAACAAAGTGTGAATTAATTAATAACTTCAAAGTGTCTTAACTGCAAACGGATCACAAACATTTATAAAAATAAGACATGCGGGAATAAGCATCTAGTAAAGACATGCAAGAGGATAACATAATTGAGATGAACATTAAACTATTGAATAATTCTAACATTAACACTGTACATAAATTCGATTGAATAGATCTCCAAGATGACAATGAACCGGACCCAAATCCAGCGTCGAGAGGTGAAACATACCAAATTTTGGATCATTACATTCAAATAAGCGTATTTTATACCCAACATTCCATGAAAAATATGCGAATTTATATCAAATACAGATATATTCCTCTGATAACCAATCAAAACATATAACAACAACTATAAAATAGCTAAATAAAATTCTCTGCACTACCCTAACTGACAATGATTAACTATTATATAGGGTGTATCCTTCCACACCCAGATGATAAATCCTAGTCCAATATCCTACGTGATCTGGTTCATGACTAAGATCATATACTATCATATCAAATATCTGACATTAACACTGAGTTCATGAGAATAATGCTATGTTTTACTACGTTACCTATTCAAATCTATAATAAATTCCTAAACCTAACTGATGCTATGCCTCTGGGAGTACAAATCCAAGCCCACTGTGTCATAACAACGAACTCTACAATGCTCTACTAAGTCACTTCTCAGTAATCTACCACTGATATATAACAAATTTAGAGGTAACACCCAGTCACGTACAATACTTCAGACGTACCTCGCATTTGTTTAATCCATCGTCTCTGAACAGCTTCAAGCAAAGTCACATCCTGGATATAACCAAGAATCTATACACATGTACAGTGGTCAAGAATGGGACTGACATTTGTCTCAAAGAGTGCGGTCATAAAAAACTAGGCTTCTGTTCTCTGATGACTTAAGTAAAGCATCACAACGATGAGCAGCTTGTCGGATAACCTTTCTAACAAACCCATGGAACTTAAGATCGACGTCTACAAGAATATTCAAAATCACGTTGAACTTGGACGAAGTCCAAATGACCACCAAAGAGGGTAAACCACCTCTATACCAGTACCCCTCCAGCCAGGAAATCGTCATCTAAAACGTTACACTATACACTTGCTAGGGATCAATAAATAAAAATTCCACAAAGATGCAGTACGGACTTACACCTCTTCAACATACATTCCAATGATTATCGTGGAAAAATCATTCAACAACAACAACATATATAAAAAAATAGCTGAAAAATATTCTCTACTCTACCCTATCCGACAATGTTTCATTATTATATTCGGTGTATCCATCACAGTAAATCAGAAATAAACGTAAACGCAACGAGTTGTTGCCTTGGGGACTCTCTAACTCCTCCTAAATAATGACGAATGGTCCTACAATAAACATACAATAACCCAACAGCACGACCGAGTTTGTAACTTATGGGATCTTCTATATCTATAATAACCATGTAAAATATTGTATCAGGATGTAAGAAGATACATAAAACACTAGAAAAAAACAACATGTGACTAAATTAGACCTGAAATAATATTCTATATTGCAGATACAAACGTAATATATTCCGATATTGTATCGAATACCCAATACCCTGCATCGAAGAAGGAAATTCTACATTGAACATACAAAACTGAAAGATCCATACTAAAACTCACGAGTTATAACAAAGCAAGAAGAATGATGCAATAACCGATAAAATTATGCCTGAAATAGTGTGGAAAATGTAAACCTAAAATATCATAAATCCTATAAAAATCAACGTTAAACAACCGATAATTACTAAGAATACATAACATAATATAATAACTTACAACAAATCCATATCGTTCAGGTACTCTCGCTATTGGAACATCGCGTCAATGGAATACCGATATATCGTTTTAAAAAACTAGATAATGCAATATGGAGTATACAGAATCTCGTAACGAATCTACAGCATCTTAAGAAATATATACATAAACCCGCAAACGGTCAAACAAATAAACCATACTATTCCTATGGATATTATATACATATGAAATAAATAGATGGAAAACACAAAACATTGCCTGAAATTCTACCTTCAGTCTGGTATCAAGCATCCCACCGCTAAAAAAACACCACCAAACAACCTCCGAATGAGTCATATATGCCACAACTAGATAAGAATACAAACATATATGTACAGAAAAGTATATAGAATTATAATCCAGGCATAAATATATAACGAAACGTACACTCAAACATTGCAAACATGACACGGAAAATAAATATATAAGACAAAGAATAGGTTAGTGCAAACTTACCTAAATTTCAGAGGAGGGCATCCAATTTCTTGCCGAGGGGATTCCTACACCCCCACCCCTCCAGAAACTTGCTATAACAGTATTCATACCAGAATCAAATAAATATATTTAACGAGCAATAGTTAGTGACCAAGCGTAGCCCAATAGAACCATCTAAAGAAGAAAGAACAGATATATATAAATACAATAAATATTCAAATACAATATAATGGAAAATGATCACAACATAAACCTTGCCAATGCATTTCCGAATGCTGTCCGTCCATCCGTTCGTTCATCCGTCGCCCCTCCATCCGAATGAGTCAAGGTTTCGTGCAATGCCCCGGTGAAATGCGAACACCAGAGGTAGTGCGTGAACGTTCTATTTAGATAACTTATTAACATATAAAAGCCTAATAATATCTATAAACTATTAACATACCTTATGAACAATCCAAAAGCTGTCCGCCCATCCATCAGAATGAGTCACCCGTTAGCCGCCTGTCTGACTCCGGCCGTCCGTGAAAATGTATGGTGCAAACTTCCTGGACTGACAAGTAACTATTTATTCCTATCTTTAATCCTTCACAGGGCATATTCGTATCCCTTTTCACTACTTCTGTTCTCAGCCCTCTTTGATCCTCGCTCCATAGTGCATCCCCGTCCAACACTCTCTGTACCTCTCCGTCCACAACTCTGTTCCTCCCTCCGATGTATCCCTCTTTCCAACATTCACTAATTTACACTTATGTGCGCTTCTTCGTCCAGCGATCCTTTTTCTTAAGCATTCTTCGTCCAACAAGCTCTTATCCCCGCTCAAATTCATCTCTCCGCCCAGAACTCTGTCCCAATGCATCTCTCCGCCCAAAACTCTGTTCCAATGCATCTCTCCGCCTAAAACTCGGTTCCAATGCATCTCTCCGCTCAAAACTCTGTTCCGATGCATCTCTCCGCCCTAAACTCTGTTCAATGCATCTCTCGGCCCAAAACTCTGTTCCAATGCATCACTCTACCAAAAACTCTGTTCCAATGCATCTCTCCGCCCAAAACTCTGTTCCAATGCATCATTCTACCAAAAACTCTGTTCCAATGCATCTCTCCGCCCAAAACTCTGTTCCAATGCATCTCTCCGCCAAAACTCTGTTCCAATGCATCTCTCTGCCCAAAACTCTGTTCCAATGCATCTCTCTGCCCAAAACTCAGTTCCAATGCATCGCTCCGTCCAAAAGTCTGTTCCAATGCATATACATGCGCAAAAACTCTGTTTCAATGCATCTCTCCGTCCAACATTCTCTTATTCACTCTCCAGTGTTTTTTTTTGTCCAACGATCCTTTCTCCAAAGCACTCCCTATCCAACACCCTCTGTTCCTCTCGCCAAAGCCTTCTCCATCCAACAAGCTCTATTGCTCGTTGCAAAGTCATTCGCGACAGGACGCCAATTATCGAAGATAAGCCTTTCAGAAAAACACACAACATTTTTGCTCGTTCATGTTCTTCGCGAACGGAAAGTTTGCCTCGGAGTGTCTTTTCTTTGAACTGGTCGCTTAGAACGCTTCCTTGACTGCTATAAGGGCCTCTAGTGACTAAACTTTAGGCGTCGTCCTGCATAAATGGACAAGGAGTTGGAAATAAAATCTCTTCAGATTGAGAACAGGAAATGGAAGGGTTTCAAATAATTTGCATGGCATTTGGTACGGACACACGTGCAGCTGCAGACCTCAAGGTACCTCCCCAACATGGAGACCATAATTTCACTGTTATCCATGCACACACGCGTGTATTAAATCTCGTCTCTTAGATGTAAACAGATTCGGATAGGAGCCCGTTTACTCAGAATGGTTTTGAGTGACCTCATAGACCCGTGTCAGCAAAAGAGCGTCGCTGCTTTAACTTCTTTAGTCCAGTTCTGTCATTAGTGACGGACTTTTCCAACACCTAAGACCTATTTAAGATGAGCAACTGACACCCAAGGGCGGGAATGCTCTTCAGGGTAGCGTCAGACACAATCTGTCGCAGTCCTTCTCTTCTATCTTCCATCCCTAGCACACTCTCTTGTTACCTACACTTTGATAACAATGGCATCCAGTGCAGTCTTTATTCCATCCATCCAACTATACTTTGGTCTCTGTCTAAGTATTAAATTAATTACTTCTGCATCCATCACCTTTTCCCCCAATCTTCCTTCATCCATTCTCTCTACGTATCTGCATCACATCAGAACTCACGTATTGAATTTATTTGCCAGTTTTTCCATCACCCCTGTTCTGATTCTCACATCAACATTACTGATTAAATCGATCCGAGTTACACCTGACATACTACTCAAATATTTGAAACTTAACTATACATTCATCTTTATTTTCTCTGTCACTCTCACTCCTAACAACTCTGCATAAACAGAGCAAGCGGCACAACAAAACCAACCCATCATAAAAACACACATTTTTTTTCAAAGCCCACGGTCCTACGTCTTATCACACCTTTCAGTACCCGGCCCCACTCTCTGTTCCTGGCTCCAAAGCACATCTCCGTCCACCAGCCTTTGTTCCTCGCCCCAAATAACCTTTCCACCTCGACGTTCATGCTCATCTCTCAAAAGAACGTGTCCGTTCAAGACTCTCTGTTCCTTAAGCATCTATCCGTCCATTACTCTGTTGTTGCATTTCCACGCCTCTTATCATACCGGGCCCATGCGAGAGTCGGCACTTGAAACACAATTCTTCGTGTAAGAACTTTCTATTTAGAGTAATACTGATTCTGATTGCATAGCAACTCCTCGAACATTTCAATACTTACAATTTTGCACATCAACTAGCATCTTCCTTCTCTTTCCTCTTACACGCCCTATCAAGCTCTGACACTAACCTACTTGTCATCTAAATCGGCCACCAGTGCCGAAAATTTATCCGTAATCGACTATATTGCCATCTCCGCCCGAACTCTAGTAACAACTCCAAACCTCGACCCAATACACTTGCGTTCAACTTCCTGACCATCCATATAGACATGGAACAGAGAGGAGACAAAACACAGCTCTGTCTGAGTCCCACTATACTGGACAACAATTATTACTCTTCTCGGTCTCTACCCGCACAAGCACTCTGCTGTTGGCAGCATTGATACTCTGTACCGCTCTCATTCAGCTCCCGTCTATTCAATAAAGCCGCTGCGCTACCTACTGCACATCTCGGCCGCAGCTATTGAGCCCGTCTCCTGATCCATGAATTCCCACTACACACCCGCTCCAATTGCTGGATACCCCCACCGGAAGAATCTGATCAACATTTTCTGCCAATCCTAAAGCAGAACCGCTCCTTGCCGATTGCATCCTTCTCAGTAGTCCTGTCAATCAGCATATTCTCGTGAAACGCTCCCATTACACATAATAGACACAGTACAGCGTTAATACTTTCCATTTTACTTTTATACACTGTAACAACACACCCACTACGTCAATCAATCGGTACCACCCGACACGCAGCACGCGTTCCACAGCCTCACTGCTACCACAACTACTATGACCGTTACTGCAACCATGTTTTAGTCGCTGAACCGCAACTCTGTCCAAACCAAGCGCTTCCTCAGCTTTCATCACCAATCACATCCTCCCGCATCTTTACTTTTATAATGCCCAGTATTCGCACATAACCATGCACAGCGTCCAAAAGCATTCAATAACTCTCTCTTCCAGGTCCTCAGCTCAACTCTTCGCATAGCGTTACCCCCATCAGCATGTTGGTATCACTAATATCTGCCTCCATAGGCTCACACATCGAGATGATACACAATTGAATAATATTCTTCGTGGAATCTTGATTCAAATAGATTGATTCCCAAAGTAATCTTTCCTGGGGTGGGGGCGAGAATATAAAATAGCAGTGTAAATATATAAATGTAAGTACACAAATATATTCACAAACTGGTTGTTGGACTATATTCTATCCATAATCAATCACAAAAGTGGCACTCATTTTATTAGTTTTAATTAACACACTCGCGCGGCTACTCGCGAGGGAAGTCTGTCACATGTCTTTTGAACTACGGGTCAATGTCGGCAGTCTACGACATCCGCCGGCCAATATCGTGTCTGTGTCAAACCCAACATCGACATTTTGCTGATGACTGTCCCACTAAAATAGGATATTTAGTACGACGTCTCCTTAAGTCATTGACTCGACATTGATAATGCATGATTAGCAGGACCTGTAGTCAATAGAGTTATTGGTTCAGCAGGACCTGCAGTCAATAGAGTTATTGGCTCAGCAGGACCTGTAGTCAATAGAGTTATTGGCTCAGCAGGACCTGCAGTCAATAGAGTTATTGGCTCAGCAGGACCTGTAGTCAATAGAGGTATTGGTTCAGCAGGACCTGCAGTCAATAGAGTTATTGGCTCAGCAGGACATGTAATCAATAGAGTTATTGGCTCAGCAGGACCTGTAGTCAATAGAGGTATTGGTTCAGCAGGACCTGTAGTCAATAGAGTTCTTGGCTCAGCAGGACCTGCAGTCAATAGAGTTATTGGCTCAGCAGGACCTGTAGTCAATAGAGGCATTGGTTCAGCAGGACCTGTAGTCAATAGAGTTATTGGCTCAGCAGGACCTGTAGTCAATAGAGTTATTGGCTCAGCAGGACCTGTAGTCAATAGAGGTATTGGTTCAGCAGGACCTGTATTCATTACAGTTATTGGCTCAGCAGGACCTGTAGTCAATAGAGTTATTGGCTCAGCAGGACCTGTAGTCAATAGAGTTCTTGGCTCAGCAGGACATGTAGTCAATAGAGTTATTGGCTCAGCAGGACCTGTAGTCAATGGAGGTATTGGTTCAGCAGGACCTGTAATCAATAGAGTTATTGGCTCAGCAGGACCTGTAGTTAATAGAGTTATTGGCTCAGCAGGACCTGTGTCAATAGAGTTATTGACTCAGCAGGACCTGTAGTCAATATATTTATTGACTCAGCAGGACCTGTAGTCAATATATTTATTGACTCAAAATCGAATGTGGGATGTAGGGATGAAGTCCTGAACCATCCATTGGCTCGTTATCGGCGGTGAGATATCGGCACGACATCAACAATTAGCCATTGGTCCGACATTAATAAATATATATCGACATGACGGCATCAAGTGGATATTGACTCGACATCGGAACTGTGACATTAGCTCGCAGTCGCCAAATCGCACCTGATTTTTTTTTGTGATTCATCAGTTTCATTTTGTGGATAGCTGCTTACATTATTTTTCTGTGTTTATTGTTCTCAAATTTCCCGTTTTCTCGTTTGTGCAGAAACCTGTTTCAATTATTATACCCATCTATTATGATTCATTGAAATGTTTTTGTCCTGTGCTTGAGTAACGTGTCATGATAATAAACAGTTAATTTCAAAATGTGTGTCTTCGAGGGCCATACAATGTGTGGGTAATCTAATATACAACCTCATGTTGGATATTTTATACTCGCAGTTTTTTAAATAAATATCAGTTGAAACAGAAAATTGTCATGTTGAGTAAATATCTGCGACCCTACTCATTTTAATTATTTTGATTTACCTGTCTTTGTTAAAGTGTAAGGAAGCATTTACGTAAGTCCATCCACGGTCGGGCATAAATAAGGTGTTTCACCGGCACCGAATCGACGTACTGCAGAGCGTTTATGTTCGCAGGTTCACCTCGAGCAACAGAGGCACAAAAAACATTAAGCAAATGTTTTCCCGGCCGTGACTAAATGGAAGAGCTGAAGCATGAAGCTATGGGCTGATTCTAGCTCAATGCTCACATGCTCAACTGATATACGTAGCTTCCATGATATTAGCTCCTATAACATAATGTTTAGTGTCAAAAAAAGTTTTTTACGAACTCAAGCATGAATGAAAAGTGTTTATTCATCACGTAACATTTTCGGCGTTCTGAGTTCACACGCACATTAGCGTTGATGAACAGGTAGTTCCTTGGTTCACATTAGCGTTGATGAACAGGTAGTTCCTTGGTTCACATTAGCGTTGATGAACAGGTAGTTCCTTGGTTCACATTAGCGTTGATGAACAGGTAGTTCCTTGGTTCACATTAGCGTTGATGAACAGGTAGTTCCTTGGTTCACATTAGCGTTGATGAACAGGTAGTTCCTTGGTTCACATTAGCGTTGATGAACAGGTAGTTCCTTGGTTCACATTAGCGTTGATGAACAGGTAGTTCCTTGGTTCACATTAGCGTTGATGAATAGAGGTAGTTCCTTGGTTCACGAAAATGAGCTCCTTCGGGTCGACTACAGCGAACGTTGCCGCGTTGTATTTTCAAACTCGAATGAGTTGTTTGGGGACGGACATGAACCTGAATTGATTGTGTCGTCATCAAAGAGGAAATGGATGGACTGGTATCGAAGATGTGGAACCGGTTTGTAAGATGTTGAACCGGTGTATTATATGATGAACCGGTATCTTAGATGTTGAATTGGTATCTAATACGTTGAACCGGTATCTAAGATGATAAACCGGTATCTAAGATGTCGAACCGGTATCTAATATAGACCTCGTGCCTAATTA
The DNA here is from genome assembly GCA_016164225.1 of Gammarus roeselii. Taxonomy (NCBI): domain Eukaryota; kingdom Metazoa; phylum Arthropoda; class Malacostraca; order Amphipoda; family Gammaridae; genus Gammarus; species Gammarus roeselii. Next base: position 9,080 of record SDVV010043165.1, read on the forward strand.
GAATCTTTCTGTACCAGCGAATGAAAGACGGCTTGCCGTTGCTTAACAAAAGTCACACCAGGTCTGAATCGAAGTCATCTCATTGTTGACAGTCGCTGTTCCCTAATCTACCAATGTTTACCAAAAACGTAACGTCGATACATCGTTGGTAACCCGACATTGCCGCTGTTCGTTCAGCAGCGATCGACGTTTTCTATGATCACAATAGTGGGTTACGCTGCCATATTGAAACAATGTCTCGCATCCTCTTCTGGCATCAGAAAGGTAGAGTGATTACCAACAAGTTAAAATGGTACATAAAATACCAACATCTTACATCTGCTCTGATATGCTGGAAAGAGTTGTTCAATGTTGTTAGAATTCAACTTTTTCTTTCCTAAACTGATTTATTGGAGGTAAAGTTCACCATACAAACATTCTAACATCACACGACGAGTTCTCCGTAAATTCACTAAATAGGGTTGTTAAATACAGTTATGGCATTTAAAGCCTACCGACGATATCTATCGCGCTTACCAGCTGAACGAGATTAGAGCTTCTGATAACTTTTGAATTATAAGGCTAAATAATATTTACACCATCAAAACTGAAAGAATACCATCAAGAAGACTGTGGTGGTTCTCTTGTTAGCAGGAGGCCAAAGAAAATAAAGTTTTTTGTTGGATGCGATCAGTGGAACACGGCAAAAATATGTCCTAGAAAGAATTGAGTGTATAATAAGAAGCGTCAGTAAACCACCTTTCAAACTTACACAACACTAGAATTAGGCAATAAATATCGGGCATCTGTTAGGCTATTCAAGACAGAGACCACTTACGCCTGACGCTATCAAAGAACATGCATGACAAAGACCACTTACGCTATCAAAGAACATGCAAAACAGAGACTACTTATGCCATCAAAGAACATGCATGACAGAGACCACTTATGCTATCAAAGAACATGCAAGACAGAGACCACTTACGCTATCAAAGAACATGCAAGACAGAGACCACTTACGCTATCAAAGAACATGCAAGACAGAGACCACTTACGCTATCAAAGAACATGCAAGACAGAGACTACTTATGGTATCAAAGAACATGCAAGACAGAGACTACTTATGCTATCAAAGAACATGCAAGACAGAGACCACTTACGCTATCAAAGAACATGCAAGACAGAGACCACTTACGCTATCAAAGAACATGCAAGAC
>SDVV010043166.1:0-10275 GCA_016164225.1 Gammarus roeselii
CCCGTCACCCCGGCAGGATCAGAACTAACACCGCCACCCCGGCACCCCGTCACCCCCGCCCGTCACCCCGGCAGGATCAGAACTAACACCGCCACCCCGGCACCCCGTCACCCCCGCCCGTCACCCCGGCAGTATCAGAACTAACACCGCCACCCCGGCACCCCGTCACCCCCGCCCGTCACCCCGGCAGGATCAGAACTAACACCGAAATTCCGAATTGAAATGCCAAAAGAAGCTCACGAACTCGGCTAATGCGTGACTATTGATAGTGTTGGCTTTCTTCTCTCATGGCGCATAATAATTGCAGTACGATTGGCTCACAAAATGTTTGGAAAATTGGGTTCACATATTTATGACTAGAAGCAATGTAATCAACCATTGAAACATCGTCTCAAATAGGAGAAAATAATAAATTTTTGATATACCTCGTTCATGAAAAACACTGACAAAAAAAACTAGGGTTGGGTCTTCACTATTAGAAAACTCAGTCTATGAAAACTCATAAAGTACCAGCTCCACATATCACGAAGATCTCATAATTGAGCCGGGCCGTTTCGGTGAGAGATGAATCAAATTTGAGTTTTCGTGATTGGGAAAAAATGAACTACTAAGGTAAAGACAGTTGAAACACATAAGCAGTAACAATTCTATTTATTTTTATTGTTGTGTTCAGAGGAGAACATTATGCCGGATGAACCAAACATCTGAGGCCTATTTTCTGTAGTAAGCATCCTCATAAAGTGCTGCGCAGCCATGCACAACGACCACTAACAGCGCACAAGCAAACGACGCAAACAGCGCTGCCAGCGCAAACAAACAGCGTAAACCAGTTAAAACAGTTGTGGATCGGATTGAAAGTTACTCTGGATGGGAACGTTCGGTTCGCTGAAGGACGAATTAAAAAAAAATGTTCCAGAGGGAAGTTACTAGTGAGAAATACCCCCAGTAAACTCCGAACGGCAAAAAAAACATTGCATGATATTTGAGAACAAATCGCACTTCTACGGTAGAAATTACCTCGTACAAAGTAACACCGCCAGCTAAAGGTAGGTCCTTTTCTATTGAACTAGGGGAAATAAATACAGAATAAGAGATAGAGTGCATTAGAACGGGAGCGTGTTAGAGAAAGTTCTAAATAGTGCAGAAAAAGAGTTCAACAAATTCGTGTTGCAAATTAAAAACATCGAAGAAGAGAACAATACGCATACATGACAGCTGTAATAATGCTTGCATAACTGCAAGGGAAAAAAGAATACCATACACCGAAACAAGACGATTCATATGAAAGACCCTGTCTAATAAAAAAAAATACTAGTACCATTATTTACGCGCATCTTTGCATTTGAACCGGAGTCAACCCACTCTACCCACTACAAAGAGGCGACACTGCGGCTAGGTAAAACAGTAATTATAGAAAATGGTTCAAGAAAAGCGTTGAGCGACTAGTCATTAAGGCATTGAAAGCGTACACGCGGAGAAGAAAATTTACAGTGTCACCATTGGCAAGATTAGTGTCAATAGAGCCGTTTCATCGCTGACCGCAAGATGGCAACACGTAGTAAAAAAACACTGGCAAGCTGGTGTGTGTGTCAGCGAGTTTGAGTTGGTCGGTGCCCTAAAATGGCCACCCGCGAGGCTTTGTTTACATCGCGCTGCCATCTTGTGATCGGAAGGTGAAACAGCTCTAGAGAATTTATGTACTCTGCAAGATTCAATGATTGGAGCAATATTATATTCAAAGGAACCTGCGTCTTGCTGTGAAAGACTAAAATATCACAGATTGGATCATTTAAGACCAATAGCGTACGTGGTTGGCGAATGTAGTTAGGTCTGGCACTTAATCGCCTCAGAATGTTGAAGCAAGATGGATTTTTTTTGTATGACTTGTCAGCGAATTACAGTACAAAGTGAGAGATACTTGCGTTAACTGAATCTGCCATTGGTGCAATATGCTCTTAACTGCTCTTACCAAGTTTGTCTCGAAAAACGGACACTTCCAAGAGGTCTTCTCCTTGATCGTTGGGCAATGCGGAAGGTTCAACTTCAGAGACATCTTCTTCATCCACAACACTATCTTTTCTCTTTTTAATCATGATCTCTGCCGCGACAGCCATCTTGGATCCGACCACTTCTTGAAATTGCCTCTGGGGCCTTCGGACAGGTCGCTTTTCTTGTTTCTGTTTTCGATGTTGGGGTTGATGTTGTTGTGGCTTGGTTGAGCCCTTTTGAAGGGACATCTCAGCAGGATCGGTACCAGTGTCCGAACGTGAGGGCGGGGGTTTCACTTCTTCCCCGCTCGGCAACCCAACCGATGATTCTCCACCTTCATTTTCAGACCCTACCTCGGCCATTGTCGTGGATGTTTTATCATCAGTTGGAGAAGCAGTAGTAATTGCAGTAGCGACAGTATCAGCAGAACCAGCAGCAGCAGAACCAGCAGCAGCAGCAGCAGCAGCAGCGTCAGCAGAAACAGCAGCGTCAGCAGAAACAGCAGCGGTATGGGTAGAAACAGCAGCACCAGAAGCATATGAGGCTGTATATACGCCCAGATTCGGCGGATCAACGGTGGTGGTAGTGGTGGTGGTGGTGGTGGTGGTAAACAAGGGCCAGCCGGAAACAAAGGTCAAGGGGAACAAAGAAAATCTGAATCAAACAAAAAATGAAAACAAAGAAAAGGATCTAACTTTTTGTTGTTTGTTTTCGATCGACAGCTAAGCAGAAGGCAGCAAACGGCTGCGGGTCGGAGGTCCGTGAGGATACTAAATGACACATGCGGATGATGAGCAGGCAGTCAGGCTCGGAATGATCTCACTAGAGATTATGACTAGAGTATATGTGCTACACTAGAGTCTTACTATTATAAATGATCCACACAGCTAGTTTTTTAAACAACAGCTGATCCTATACCAACGCAGTGTATGAGGAAACTGTAAAGTCTAACTGTATCCATCGTATTGAAGCTGGAATAGGTATACTCTTACAAATCTAAAGTTTCAGATGCATGTTGAGAAATCAGGCATTGGTGTAGTTAACGTTAGTTAAGTAGTAGTAATTTAGAAGCAGGCAGGGCAAGGTGAACTGCAGAGGTTTTGGTCACTCTGTTAGTGCAGGCAAGCGGGAAGCGGAGCAGGCAGCGTCTTAACGAGGAAACCCACCTGTTTTCTCTGTTTCTGGAACTTCACCGGTTGACAGACTTCTTGCGAAGGTACCCCTCTTGCCTGAGCCCCCAAAGCCCCCTGCAGTAGCAGCATAACCAGTCATCCGCTGGCTAAACTCACTAGCAGGGTTAGAAGAAGGGTCTACATCAGCATTTACGCGGTACTCTTTGTTGGGTGGGCTGTTCGCGTCAAATTCAAAATACTGTGGCTGCTCATTGATACTGACAGATGAACTAGGACGAATTCGGGTGTTAAGTTGTGGCTCTGGGGGAGCTATCGAGCTGTCAATACCAGTTCCAGCTTTAAGAGGTACAGGCAGTCGAAGACTGTGGTGGTCAACAGGGTGGATGTTACGATCCAAACGGTAATAGGTGTGACGTTTGGAAGGATGGCATGCAAAGGTGTTAGTAGAAAAATGCAAGCTGTGCGGGGGCGGCAAAGCAGCGGTTTGTCTGTCGTCTAGGGTCGATGAGGAGTAGTCCTCTATGGTATACGTTGGAACCTCGTCAGGATAGGGGCACTCGTGGGACTTTCTTTGTTGAGATTTACGGGGATGCTGATGAACGTATTCGCAGCAAGGTATTCCGAGGGGATCTGTTTCCGTGTCGGAATAGTAGTCGGGGAGACCGTAGTATTCAGGGAGGGGACCAGACGATTTATAAATATAAGTGGACTGGGGAGGACAACCCTCGTCGTTTGGTGGGACCGATCTAGAAACAATTGAATGGCGATTCTTATCCCTATCCACTCCTGCGCCTCTATTTCCTTTGGAAGAATCCTTCGTCCTTTGAGCTGTCATATCAAACCCGGATGAATGCTTTTGGAGAATGGAGGCAGGATTTTGTTGAGCATTTTTTTTCTTTTTGGTGCTGGATTCTCTTAGCGGTAAAGTGTTGGATCGGATCGCATAATCGCTACCGCTTAACTTTTTTCTTTCTTCTCTGTTTATACAATCTAGGAGTGATCCTTCAGTCTTTGCCCTGACAAGTTTCCTTGGCCTGGTCATGGGTCTATCGGGTGGGACCTCGGGACTGATCCTTTCGAGTATGGGTAGTGTGTTTGCATGTGGTTCACAGGGCTGAGGGTACACGTGTATGGTCCTTGGATACTCTCGAGAATCATAAGTTTGGTACGGATCAGAATCGTTGTCTTGACTGAAAGACCTATCAAAAGAACGGTCCGATAGGAAAACTTCAGTTTCAGCTCCGCTGTATTCAGAATCGTAGCCGTAGTACGTCCCTGCATCGTGGTGATCACTGGAACATTGTCCAGAACCTGGCTGGAATGATCTCCTGGAAGGTGGTCCACCGGATGTGTCTGCACGGGGATTACCACATGGCGGCCTATTTTCTCTAGCCCATCTACAATCTACTAATCTATTATCACTAGTTCTATAAGGCACTTGCGGTCTATAGTGAGCAGATTCCCTAAAGTCTCTAATATTGTCTTCGAAGGATGAAGAATTGGAATTAAAATAATTGAGATCACCATGTGACCGGGATCTGACCGCCGCATTCGCTCTAACATCAATAAATATATCGTCCACTGAATCGTCTCTACTGTTATATACGAATTCTTCACTTATGCTATGCCTTTTTTGTAATCTTCTTCTATCTGGAGAAATTGGCTGGAATGTTCTGGCAGCATTGCTACGGTCAATAGGTGGCAAATTTCGGGATTGATGGAATCCGATCGTTGGATTGCTTCTACTGTGATTGTTTCGTCGATAAAACTTTCCGTTTCTTGCAAATTTATCATCCTCTAGGAAAGGAGGAGACGATTCAGAAGCAGAAAAATCAGCCGCACTGAAAGTCGGCACTGGCCCTGGCTTCTTTCTTCGGGCACCATGGGGGTGGTGTTTCTGCTTAGCATATCGTGCGTCTGGCGCCCTATGTCTGGAACCGTTGTCGTACGAGTCAGGGTCAGAGAAACTAGCGTCAGTTGGTAGTTGACTAGAGGCGCATGTGAGGCTAGTGGAGTGCTGTCTACTGCTGCTTTTAGTTAAGAATAATAGTAATAAAAGAGGGCAGAACGAAAACCAAATCAAGGAGGAGGATAGAGGAAGAACAAAAGAGAGGCGGGGATGGGAAGAAAAAGGAGGGGAAATTTGCATTAGTTTCCAAGTCGCATAATCAAATAGAAAATCATTCTACGAAAAATAGCTAAGCAAAATGTAAGATATACATAACGATTTTTTTGTGTGATATTGATGGAAAAGTGTGGGATAAAAATCATTCCGTCCATTATTATAGATACAAGAAATAAAATATTTGGACGAAACATGGCCACAAACACACGAATGTGATTCAAAATATGCAAATGGTACAATAGATATACGTCATAAATTCAAGTAATACAGCATCAACTGGTCAGTAGTTGTATGAACACGAGTGCCAAAAAGATTGCTCGCTCAAATTGACGCACAGAAATGCTGTGCAAAGACGGCAGGCAAGCCTATTCAAATGTTCCCAAACAAGTCCATAATATGCAATGGCTGATACATGATGCGCATGTGATAATTTCAAGAAGGAAAGGTGTTAATGAAAAGAAAAATGCATAATGTCATGTGAAGACAAAAGAATGCAAAAAATCACATTGACCATTAGAAAAAACAGAAAAATATATGCGACGAATTCCAAATGTTATAACATGGCGATCATTCTGAAGCGTCTGCAAAATTTGATGGGGTTTCAATGTACGTTAAAGATTGTTACATAGTAGCAAGGGTTGGGGACGACGGCAGTAGGGCACTTCTAGACCATGCTATGCCCGACCACCCACAGCAGCAAACGAAATAGGCGCAACACATTGGCCACGCAAAGGCGGGATGTTTGAACGGGGATGGCCTCAACGGTGATGACAAACGTGACCTTAGTTTAACAACGACCAGCGTAACCTTAGTTTGACGAAGACTAGCGTGACCTTAGTTTCACTACTAAAATACCAGGACAGCAGTTGCAATTTCACCGAGACTCCAAATGCTGCAGTCTCGTTCAAAGCAGGGAGAGCAAGAGCTTTGGCAAGGCTGGGTGTGGCGGTAAAGACGTAAATGCACTTAGCCAGAGGGATGAATTGTGGGGGGGGGAAGGGAGGCAAGCCAGCCAAAAGGCTCGGATGAATAGCACTGAAGTCAAAATAGTGTGGGTGAAGGTGGGTTATGGCAAGAACATATGGACCTGTGCAAGCAAGCCCATATCGTCAATTCAATGACTGCACAGTGGTGAGGGAGCAAGAGAAGGTTCTTGATAACTTGAGGATGGTAATGTTATGTTTTTTTTTTATGAAATTATTCACTTACGCAATGCGTAAATATATTAGAATGTTTTATAATATAAAACCAATAGGTAGGGCTCTGCCTCAATTTTATGAAAGGTTAGGTGGTATATAAAAACAATTGGTATGGTAGACACAAGATAACTTTTATATTTTCTTTCATAACATATACGTAGATTGATTTAATTGATATCTTATGAAAATTTTGACCATTTGTTTACTCAAATACTATTTTGCAGGCACCTACAACTGAAGTGCATACGTGTGAATTGAAAGCAGAATAACATCAAGAAAACGGTAGAACGTCCGACAACTTTTAGGTGCACAATGAAAATAGGGTTCTGAATAAATCGAGTGAATTAGATTATAGTGACGAGGCTTTCTAGCGCGCTGGAGTCATCGTCCTTCTGGCGCCGAATGTCAAACCAGCTAACAGTGCTGCATCAAGTAAGTCTTTTTTTTTCCAATGTTCGGATTAGGTTTACTACAGCGCAAAGTCAAAGTCCTTTACGCGGCGAACGTCTATAGTATGTATGGGTGCCATATAAGGTACAGGAATTCACAAGGCGCTGAGGCCATATGATCCCAGCACTCCTCGGATAGCAGTGAGGAGGAAGTAGTCCTTAAGGTGCGGGCAACGCGCTCCAACACCTGCTGAGGGGGAAGATGAAGAAGAGACAGAAAACAGGGATCCCATGCATGAGATCTACACTAGTTGTAAGGAATTTCACGCATGGGAGCAGCAAGATTGGGAAGAAGAAGAAGGATTACTCGTAGAAAACGGTTGCATGAAAAAAAAAAGTGCAACTTGGCTGTTATTTGACACCCGACAGGAGAACTGTTAGAACCAGTGTGTATATGTTTGAATGTGCGTGTCTGTGTGTGTGCGTGCGTGTGTATGTGTTTGTGTGCAGCGACTATCTGGAGAGTAGTCAAGAAGGAGTCGGAGACAAGTTTGAGGAAATTTGAACTAAACATAAGATGCAAATGACGTAAATAAAAGTCAAGCAGATCAGGATGGAGGAGAAAAAAAGAGATAGTGAAGGGCGAAGAAGAGGTGAGTCTGAAGGGAAATAAGGGTATTCACCCCTCCGGCTGGGCCGTGACTCCGTGAGGCCCGTGAATCTAACAGATGCCTAGGGGGGGGGGAATGAGTCAAGTAACATTATTGCAGTTTGGGCAAACGGCGGCCACTGCGCGAGCAAAGGTTTGTGATCAAGACGTGATGAAATAGCACAAACCAGGATTACACTTTGGTCAAACATTAAACCGATGCTTGTTGTCAAGGCGCTGAGCGTAAAATATCTTTGTACATGGAAGAAGGGGCCTAATTTGGATGGCTGTGATCAGATTATCCTAATAAGTGGATGGGTCGTCCAGTGATGGAAAAATGGATACATGCTGTTTGTGACGATGGTTTTTTGGGTTTGACTGCAACGTTACATTTAAATGAAGTTTTGTCTTCAATGCTATAGCTTAAATGTTACGCAATACTCGCGAACAGATGTACCTGTCAGGTTGATGCTTTTGTTTTGGGCGTACATTCATTGCATCCGGTACGAAAGTAAGATATGGAATACATTTTCCACGGAATGAATATTAGGAATATGATAATGCCACAGACGCGATGAATTACGACATCGTCCGTAAAAGCCTAATGGTTTACTGCGTTGATGAAGCTGACATTTCTTCATCAAAAGCTGTGTAGCTCTAGCACGAAATTATTCCGTAACCTCATTGAACAAGGGACAATGAACACAAGCTCATTGTACAGAAGTTGAAAGATGATGAATTGAATGATGATGAATTGAATGATGAATTGAAATACATAATTAGGCACAAATATCACAGGTAAGAGGCACAACAGGCCAGTTAATACCGAATTGATCGACAAGGATGGATTTTGACATAAAAACTTCTTCGTCTGGCCCACGGAATATAAGTGATCGGAAAATGAGAGTGAATGGATTTCCAATGAGAATCAAACAGTCCTAGAAATAAGAATATGAAAATATAGAGCGCAAAATATGAGATGGAAGCGGAATGAATATGATAAGAAATAGACAAGTGAAGAGGTAATCATTGATAAATTAAGAAGTCAAAGATGAGGGAATAGAGCACGATGGGATATTTAAAATATGGAAAGACTGGCAAAACTGATGGAAGGGATGGTTGATTGTCAAGACTGATGGAAGGGATGGTTGACTGGCACAACTGATGGAAGGGATGGTTGACTGGCACAACTGATGGAAGGGATGGTTGACTGGTTCAACTGATGAAAGAGATGGTTGACTGGTTCAACTGATGAAAGAGATGGTTGACTGGTTCAACTGATGAAAGGGATGGTTGACTGGTACAACTGATGGAAGGGATGGTTGACTGGCACAACTGATGGAAGGGATGGTTGACTGGTTCAACTGATGGAAGGTATGGTTGACTGGCACAACTGATGGATTGAAGGGATGGTTAACTGGCACAACTGATGGATGGAAGGGATGGTTGACTGGCACAACTGATGGATGGAAGGGATGGTTGACTGGCACAACTGATGGAAGGGATGGTTGACTGGCACAACTGATGGAAGGGATGGTTGACTGGTTCAACTGATGAAAGGGATGGTGGACTGGTACAACTGATGGAAGGGATGGTTGACTGGCACAACTGATGGATGGAAGGGATGGTTGACTGGCACAACTGATGGAAGGGATGGTTGACTGGTTCAACTGATGAAAGGGATGGTTGACTGGTACAACTGATGGAAGGGATGGTTGACTGGCACAACTGATGGAAGGGATGGTTGACTGGCACAACTGATGGAAGGGATGGTTGACTGGTACAACTGATGAAAGGGATGGTTGACTGGCACAACTGATGAAAGGGATGGTTGACTGGCACAACTGATGAAAGGGATGGTTGACTGATACAACTGATGGAAGGGATAGTTGACTGGTACAATTGATGGAAGGTATAGTTGACTGGCACAACTGATGGAAGGGATGGTTGACTGGCACAACTGATGGAAGGGATGGTTGACTGGCACAACTGATGAAAGGGATGGTTGACTGATACAACTGATGGAAGGTATAGTTGACTGGCACAACTGATGAAAGGGATGGTTGACTGGCACAACTGATGAAAGGGATGGTTGACTGATACAACTGATGGAAGGTATAGTTGACTGGCACGACTGACAGGAAAGGATAATTGAGTGGATTTTATTTAGATGGGAATTAGGTTTGTCAGAGTAGAGAAGGAAATGGTATGGCGTAGGAAAATAACAGTTGATGAAGTACTGACATATACAAGGTTGGCGTACTAAATAAAGCTATGGATGAAGCAGGTGGGTACCCGAGTGAGGATGGGTCGCGCTGGGTGGCCGCTTCTTCCTGTCATGGGATGCTCAAATTGAAAGAAGTTCTGAATAACACGGGCTCGGACAGTTAGGCTGATGCCCCCCACCACCATTTGTTGAATTTATTGGTGGGTATCCGCCTGGGATGAAGGGACAGAGTTTTTTTAAAAGGGATGGATGAATCTGTTGATGGAAGGGTTTAATAGGATGGACGATAAAGTTCAAAGAAATGCTGAATTAACGGGCTGAAAGAAAGAGAGCATGCAAGGCAAAATTAATGGTAGGATGAAGGGCTAAATGAAAGATTGGATAAAAGGGCTGAATGAATGGTAGGATGAAGGGCTAAATGAAAGATTGGATAAAAGGGCTGAATGAATGGTAGGATGAAGGGCTAAATGAAAGATTGGATAAAAGGGCTGAATGAATGGTAGGATGAAGGGCTAAATGAAAGATTGGATAAAAGGGCTGAATGAATGGTAGGATGAAGGGCTA
>SDVV010043167.1:0-10275 GCA_016164225.1 Gammarus roeselii
AGAAGGTCTGCGTTTGGCAAGTCACGTGTGAGAAGATCAGCGTATGGCAAGTCACGTGTGAGAAGGTCAGCGTATGGCAAGTCACGTGTGAGAAGGTCAGCGTATGGCAAGTCTCGTGTGAGAATATATGCACATGAGAAGTCTCGTGTGAGGAGTGGTACGAATATGCTCGGTGGGTAGGAGGGAGGGGGTGACGGTGTGGGGTCGCAAGAGGATTGTAGATGAATGGGTTAGATAATAGCGTACGATGTTTGGTTATGTGTAGGTATGTGGGTATGTTGTTGTGTGGTTATGCGTGTATATTCTTGGCTGAGCGTTTTTAAATTAGTTGAATAGCCGGTGTGAGGTATTCAAATATGTTGTGTATGTATACATAAGGTTATTTGACTGCAATTTACAATTGCGTGGGTATGTGGCGTTTTATTGCTTTATTTAATGTATATTCATTACAGGCCGTTGGATCAGGGTAAACAAACACAGATATATAGTATATTCTGAGGAATGCAGTAGCCATCACTGGCTACTGTTCGTCAATGGGTTATCCTTCAGGCCCATGGGATGATTTCTTTACACGCTCCAAAGTCTCTTACGTTTTTTTTATCCCAATTCGTGGGAGTGAAAGCAGAAGAATATAGTTACCCGCACTGGCTACGACTCTATCAATGAAGGCACCTTTGGACTCCCCGTGGTGGTTTCTTGACCGCTCTGAAGAAAGATGCCTCCTACGCTTTTTTTGATGTTTGAATAGTGAACAGGTGCTGTCTATTCGCATCGTGTTTGTGGGAGCCATATTGAGATAGCCTAACATTCCGTGCGTGCTATGGGGTCAGTTGCCACATTTTAGTAGGATCGATGTCGCTATTCGTTGTTACTATGAGCTTACCTATAATTGGCGACGTAACTGTTGACTCCAACGGTTTAACGAGTAACTGTACTCACATCGGACCCTGCAGTCTATCTGCACACCATCAGAACACCCTGTCAAGTTAACGTCATGGATGAATAATTATCACTTACTGGCCCCATTTCGGGGGAGCTCCGGGTGGGGGTGAGTAGATGTGGGTTCTGTTGCCCGATATAGGAGGGGGAATTAATTTGTTTGGATAATTTATACTTATACTTCATTCTGTTTGTGTCTTTATTACGATATTTTAAAATAATCTTATTGTAGATGGCTAGTTACTTGATTCGGGGACCCGTGGGGATGAGTGGGCTGCCGGAATTAGTGTATATGCCGACAAAACGCAATTCAAGGCAGTCTCATCCTCGGGCGTACGAAGGGGTGACCTTGGGGCGACCAGAAATGGGGGGTAGGGGAAGATCAAGGCAGTTTTATCCGCGTGCGTATGGAGGGACGACCATGGGGCGACCATGAGAGTCGGAACCAATTTTGATCGGATTAATGAAGGAATAAGACTGGGCTTAACTAGCGGTTTAGCACGGGTGGTCGACCTTGGGGTGGCCATTTTGTCTGAGTCAAGCGGTGTGGGCGGAGCGAAGGTAGGCAATGCAAAGGGGCGGAGCCTAACTGACGGGAGAGCGAAAAGGGAGGGGGGTAACGCGAAGGGGGCGGGGCTCATCTTCAGCGGGGGGGGACGGACGGGGGGATGGACGGACAGCTTTCGGATTATTCATAAGGTATGTTGATAGGTTATATATGTTATTAGGTTTTTATATGTTAATAGGTTATATATTTCTATTTTCATTAAGGTATCAGCATTTCAATGATTGGGGGGGTATACTGTGATGCAACTTCGTTGCATGTCATGTTACATACATGCATTTTCAATGCTGGATCCTCTGAATGTTTTTGAGGTAATGACAACATTCATTTATAAGGTTATTTTTAAGGTATTTTATTAGAAATTGTATTTATATATATGTTTTTTCTTCTTTATGTGGTTCTATTGGGGTACGCTTGGTCACTAACTGTTGCTCGTTATATATATTTATACGATTTCTGGTGGGTGCAGTAGAAGAACCCCCTAGGCAAAAAGTTGGAAGCGCTCCTGGAAAATAAGGTGAGTTTGCTCCTACCTATTCTTTGTCTTATAACTTATTTCCGGGGACATTTACTACGTTGTGAGTGAATGATTCGTCACATATTTTATGTCTGGATTATAATTCTATTCATTTTTCTGTACATATATGTTTGTATTCTTATCTAGTTGTGGTATATTTGACTAATTCGAGGTTGTCTGGTGGAGTTTTTTTACATTTACATAGTTTTTACATATTAGAGTCTCTTGCAGAACGTTTCAGTGCACATTTTCAATGCGTTTTCAGGTGGACAATGAGACAAGTTCAAGATTATAATTTATATATTTTTTTTAAATAAGAACTTACATGGATTATTTACATTTCAAGAACATTTACAGGTTGTAACCTGTTGAGGTAGACGTGCTTTCATCATTCCATGCAAAGGTTTCTCGTATGGTATTATTTCTGTCGCATGCACTGCCTATTTTTCCGTTACTGCAGCCAATGCGACCGCAATAGTTCGATCCGTATACGTCAGTGTCATTTAGCGATTGGCATTTAGCGACGGGATCCCATAGGAAAATTTTGGATGCGCTCCTGGAAAATAAGGTAAGTTTGGTCTTATCTGTTCTTTGTCTTATCAGTAATTTCCGTAGCATGAACGCTATGAACATTTACAGGTTATAACCTGTTGAGGTAGCCGTGCTTTCATCATTTCATGCAAAAGTGTACTCATATAGCATTATTTCTGCCTCAAGCACTGCTTATCTTTCATACTGTAGCTAATGCGCTCTCAAGCGTTTGATCGATCTGACGATTGACCTGTATCAATCACTGTCATACGCTACGAGAGAGATTGCATCTATTTGCGGTGACTTATTTCCTTATTCTCGTCTCGTGTATATCCTATTTCTGTAGATCTGCGGTGCAGATACACTCGGAGATTGATGGTGCGAAAACCTAAATACCTACGTTTTTGTTTTACGGTCATATTTCACATGGGCATTTACGGTAGTATATATTTTTAGAGGGAGAACGATGCATTTTTACGAACACGCGCATGCGTACGTTGTCACCGTAGCGCGGTTTCAGTGTGTCACAAAAGAAGCTGTAGACTTGTGCTTCAGCTTCTGTTTGGACATGATGAGATATAAATCTACGATAGCTTAGGTAGCTGCGTACAACTTCAATTTGCTCAATATCTATCACATTTCCAACGTAAGGCAAGAGGCATTGTAGTGCACATTTCGATGCAAGGCATGTTGCATATCCGCAATTTCTTCATCGTTCAAGGGAGGATTTTGGGGTAGTTGGAGAAGATCATGTAATCAGCCAAGGGAGCTTGCCGCATTTTCTGCCTCAATATCGGGGCATACCTTTAAATTTGACTAACATCTATCATGTTTTCAATGCAAAGAAGAGGCATTGTATTGCAAATTTATTGCATGTCATGTTGCATATATGCATTTCGATGCTAATCATTCGAGGTAAATTTAGGATATTGCAAACAAAAATTTATTAGATATATTATATATTGATAATAGATTTTGACACATTTATATATAGTAGGGGCTTACACGGAATATCATTTATACGAAAACATAACTATTCACTCCGAAAATCGACCCGAACATTTTGGTTAAACATAAGTATTGACTTCGACCTCCTTCTCTTGTGTTATCTTGATCCTTGGTACCAGTGCCACTCTGTGGGTTATTTTTCAATGATGTACGTTTATTCCTCACCTGAAGCTGTCGACTCGTCATAACGGTGTAAGATTTATCATCTGGGTGTGGTTTGTTCTCTGATCTACTGGGTTCTAGACTAACGCCCTTAGTAAACATTTAAGATAAACGACGACCTTTGGAAAAGTGCATGCAACCCTTGCAATCCTATCCTTGTAACGAAAACTTTGTTCTTAATCTTCAGCGAGCTGTTTCTCAATGCTAATTTTTTAATTACTGTTATACGTTTATGACATCGAATCGTTTCAGGCTTGTTCTTACTATTACCCACATTACCATTCATTATATTCCCGCAGATATCCGAAATTTACCCAATTCTCCTTGCACTCAAACGTTTGTGACATGATTCTCTCTCCTCATGTTTCATTACCAACATATTTGGAAGAAAGTCAGATGTACATTTGATTTTATTGTGCAATTATACACTTTTGATACTCTTTCATGACCCCCATTTGATAATTCGGTTTCCTTTAACTTTAGCAGGTTTTTCTTCACATGACATCTCCTCGGTACCACTATCACTGTCACTGGTATCCATTCCACTTGAAGTATCACACGTTTTCCCAAACTTTTGATTATTTTTCAAATTCGGCTGAGGTTTGGGTATACTCCCTCTATTTCACACAATCTTTATACGTCCCCCGTTTGGTTGTTACTGGCATCGCTTTTTCTTTTCTGCTCGCACCCTGTTGAACGCCGTCTACATCATTATTTTTGATACCCAGGTCCGGATTATTTTGTTCTATCAACAAACCCGTAGCATCCTTAGAACTTGTATTTTTTCGTCCATTTTTAAGAGTATCATACTCAAGATAATGCTGTCCTTTGAGATGTTGCCAAAACACGAACGTGGAGCTTGATTTGCTTAATTTTATCTCCGCACTGCAAATAACACATACTACTGCATTTTCCTTTCTAGTAAAATATTTCAATATCAAACTAGGCGTCATCCTTCTACAAGAAAAGCAGACCATTAACTAATTGAGAATAAATCTGATTCCGATTTTTATATTGACTTTAACATGAACATACACGGTTGTTACAAGCATATGGCGACAAATGCTGGCATATGCTGGTATAATGTAGGCGTATTCACGGTTTGATACCGGCATATGGCGACATATGCCGGCATATGCTGGTATAATGTAGGCGTATTCACGGTTTGATACCAGCATATGGCGACATATGCCGGCATATGCTGGTACAATGTAGGCGTATTCACGGTTTGATACCGGCATATGGCGACAAATGCTGGCATATATACTTTTATAATGTAGGCGTATTCACGGTTTGATACCAGTATATGGCGACATATGCCGGCATATGCTGGTACAATGTAGGCGTATTCACGGTTTTATACCAGCATATGGCGACATATGCCGTTATATGCTGGCATAATGTAGGCGTATTCACGGTTTGATACCGGCATATGGCGATATATACCAGCATATGCTGGTATAATGTAGGCGTATTCACGGTTGACGTCGGCATAATGTAGGCATTTACACACATTTTGTGCAAAAGGGTTACCATGCACTGTCAGATGCATTAATACCTACGCAACCTAACCTAACCGAAATCATAGAATAACATCCCTTGCTTTTGTTACAAGATTTTCAATGTGGATCAGCCTCACTATATGTTATGTTATGTTAAAAGATCTATTCACCCTAACCTCACCTAGCCTATTATATCCAAGAAATTACGTATTTTTCAATTGACTTTTCATGCCTTCATATGATTTTTTTTTAGTGTTTTAGGATTAATGTATAACAAATATCTCCACTTGACTCTTTGATCAATCAATCCTTTGCAGCAAATTTCATATATTTTCATATATTTTTTCATCATTGTTTGAATGTTATACATTTTTTTCATATGATTCTTGATTTTTTGATTCGATACAATTCTAAATCACTTTCACATGATATTCACACCCAACAAAAACCTAACCTAACCTAACCTAACCTTATGTATGGTTTTTAGTTGTTGATATATACATATGGGCCCCCTTCACACGGTTTATATAAAACTTGCACCTAATTAGTTCTACTTCGTGGTCAATCTCGAGTCGTATATGTTAGCAGTGAGGATAGATTTTCAATCTTAGATGGATTGAATGTTACAAGTAATTCACATTTGTTTCTATCATCATACAAACGCGCACAGTATCTCCTACTTGGTCTACCACATTTACTTCAATATCTCGTGGCACTTCATCCTTTGACGACTTGCACAGTTGATCTGCCTTTTTCTTTCCTATAATTTTCATATTCTTCACGATGACGTCGTTTCAAATGTCTCCACACGTTACTCGTGGATTTATGTTTATTCAATTTTATTTCTTTCTGGCAAAGTTTACAGACCCCCATCACCCCATTACTTTCGATCAATCGACGATTCAAGCTATACCCCATCCTTCCACAACAGAATCACAATCTTGACTGAGTATGATCTGATCGGACTCTTTCGAACAATCGACGATTCGTGCTATACCCCATACTTCCACAACAGAATCACAATCTTGACTGAGTATGATCTGATCGGACTCTGATTTATATCTCACCATTCTGTCACACATCTAGATCATTTACCTCGTGATAGGTTTATGCCATCATTTCACGCCTTGAAACATATTCTTCTACCGACTTCGACAAAACGATGTTACCTTCGTCAGACACAATGTATGCAATTCATCTCTTAACCTTTGAGTTGTTTAGGATAATATAAACAATTTGATTTAGGATTTTCATAGTTTTATTGGTATTTATTAGTAATAATTACAGATCTTGCTGGATGCATCAACGTTTATGCATTTTTTGTATCAACATGGTGCGAACATACAACCATACCCATCATCACAATGTATCAGTCTCCTCTCAAATTCCTTCATGTACTCCACCATATCTTTGATACGAATACGGAAACCTGTCCCATCACCGTGAGTCCATAAATGTAGATTCCCGCGTTTCCATAAATGTTCTTCTTCTTCTTCGTTGCGAACTTCAATTATTCGAATCTTATCCAATTCAATGTACCTCCAATCTTTCTCCGAAAAAAACTCCATCATACGTTCCAGATTTTCTTCAGTCCCTAGGTAGAATTTATTTTCCACTAACCCAAGTTTATTACACGTGTATTACACGTGTAATAATAAACTTCCACACGTGTAATAAAGTTGGGTTAGTGGAAAATATATTCTACCTATGGACTGAAGAAAATCTGGAGCGTATGATGGAGTTTCTTTCTGATAAAGATTGGAGGTACATTGAATTGGATGAGATTCGAATAATTAAAGTTCGCAAAGAAACAGAAGAA
Organism: Gammarus roeselii; assembly: GCA_016164225.1. Classification (NCBI taxonomy): domain Eukaryota; kingdom Metazoa; phylum Arthropoda; class Malacostraca; order Amphipoda; family Gammaridae; genus Gammarus; species Gammarus roeselii. Next base: position 7,044 of record SDVV010043167.1, read on the forward strand.
GAACATTTATGGAAATGCGGGATTCTACATTTATGGACTCACGGTGATGGGACAGGTTTCCGTATTCGTATCAAAGATATGGTGGAGTACATGAAGGAATTTGAAAGGAGACTGATACATTGTGATGATGGGTATGGTTGTATGTTCGCACCATGTTGATACAAAAAATGCATAAACGTTGATGTATCCAGCAAGATCTGTAATTATTACTAATAAATACCAATAAAACTATGAAAATCCTAAATCAAATTGTTTATATTATCCTAAACAACTCAAAGGTTAAGAGATGAATTGCATACATTGTGTCTGACGAAGGTAACATCGTTTTGTCGAAGTCGGTAGAAGAATATGTTTCAAGGCGTGAAATGATGGCATAAACCTATCACGAGGTAAATGATCTAGATGTGTGACAGAATGGTGAGATATAAATCAGAGTCCGATCAGATCATACTCAGTCAAGATTGTGATTCTGTTGTGGAAGTATGGGGTATAGCACGAATCGTCGATTGTTCGAAAGTAATGGAGTGATGGGGGTCTATAAACTTTGCCAGAAAGAAATAAAATTGAATAAACATAAATCCACGAGTAACGTGTGGAGACATTTGAAACGAAGTCATCGTGAAGAGTATGAAAATTATTGGAAAGAAAAAGGCAGATCAACTGTGCAAGCCGTCAAAGGATGAAGTGCCAGGAGATATTGAAGTAAATGTGGTAGACCAAGTATGAGATGAAGTGCGCGTTTGTATGATGATGGAAACAAATATGAATTCCTTGTAACATTCAATCCATCTAAGATTGAAAATCTATCCTCACTGCTAACATCTACGACTCGAGATGGACCGCGAAGTAGAAATAAATAGGTGCAAGTTTTATTAAGAATCGTGTGGAGGGGGATTTATATGTATATATCAATGACTGAAAACCTAACCATGGTTTTTGATGGGTGTGAATATCATGTGAAAGTGATTTAGAATTGTATCAAAATCAAAATATCAAGAATCAAATGAAAAAAAAACTATATCATTCAAACAATGATGGAAATATATGTGAAAACAGATGAAATTTGCTGGATCAAAATTGGAAGTGCGTATCAAAACTGCAAAGGATTGATCAAAATGTTGAGTCAAGTGGAGATATTTGTTATGCAATAATCCTAAAACACTGAAAAAATCATATCTAAGCATCAAAAGTCGATTGCAAAATACGTACTTTCTTGGATATGATAGGCTAGGTGAGGTTAGGATGAATAGATCTTTTAACATAACATAACGTATAGTGAAGCTGATCCACATTAAATATCTTGTAACAAAAGCAAGGGATGTTGTTCTATGGGTAAGGTTAGGTTAGGTTGCGTAGGTATTAATGCATCTGGCAGTGTATGGTAACCCTTTTGCACAAAATGTGTGTAAATGCCTACATTATGTCGACGTCAACCGGGGGTACAACTACAATATATCAACATATGCCGGCATATGTTGCCATATGCTGGTATGAAACCGTGAATACGCCTACATTATACCAGCGTATGCCGGCATATGTCGCCATATACCGGTATTAAACCGTGAATACGCCTACATCATACCAGCATATGCCGACATATGTCGCCATATTACGGTATCAAACCGTGAATACGCCTACATTATACCAGCATATGCCGGTAACAACCGTGTATGTTCATGTTAATGTATATATAAAAATTTGAATAAGATTTATTCTCAATTAGTTAATGGTCTGCTTTTATTTTAGAAGGATGTCGCCTAGTTTGATCTGAAAATATTTTACCAGAGAGGAAAATGCTGGGGTATGTGTTATTTGCACTGCAGAGTATAAATTAAGCAAATCAAGCTCCACGTTCGGGATGTGGCAACATCTCATAGGACAGCATTATCTTGAATATGATACTCTTAAAAATGGGCGAAAAAATACAAGCTCTAAGGATGCTACGGGTGTATTGATAGAACATAATAATCCGGACGTGGGTATCAAAAATGATGATATAGACGGCACTCAACAGGGCGCGAGCAGAAAAGAAAGAGCGATGCCAGTTATAACAAAACAAGGGACGTATAAAGATCGGGTGAAATGGGGGGAGTATACCCAAACCTTAGCCGAAATTGAAAATAATCAAAATATGGGAAGACGTGGTATACTTTAAGTGGAATGGATACGAGTGACAGTGATAGCGGTACCGCGGAGATGTCATGTGAAGAAAAACCTGCTAAAGTTGAAGGAAACTGAATTATCAAATGGGGTAATGAAAGGGTATCAAGTATAAGAAATGTAAAATTGCACAAAATGAAAACATAGATAATTAGGTTTTCGCACCATCAATTTCCGGGTGTATCTGCACCGCAGATATACAGAAATGGGATATACACGAGACGAGAATAAGGAACTAAGTCACCGCAAATAGATGCAATCTCTCTCGTAGCGTGCGGGCCGTATGACAGTGATTGATACAGGTCAATCGTCAGATCGATCAAACGCTTGAGTGCGCATTAGCTACAGTATGAAAAGTAAGCAGTGCTTGAGGCAGAAATAATACTGAATGAGTACACTTTTGCATGAAATGATGAAAGCACGTCTACCTCATCAGGTTATAACCTGTAAATGTTCATAGCGTTCATGCCACGGAAATTACTGATAAGACAAAGAACAGATAAGACCAAACTTACCTAATTTTCCAGGAGCACATAAAAAAATTTGCTATGGGATCCCGTACAGATGCAAACTCGCTCATAGGCTAATTGCTAAATGACACAGACGTATATAGATTGAACTATTGCGGTCGCATGGGCTACAGTAATGGAAAAATAGGCAGTGCATAGGACAGAAATAATTCCATATAAGTACACTTTTGCATGAAATGATGAAAGCACGTCTACCTCAACAGGTTACAACCTGTAAATGTTCATAAAATATAAATTATTCATATAAGCTCTTATTTGAATAAAATATATAAATTATAATCTTAAACTTGAATCATTGTCCACCTAAATACGCATTAAAAATGTACACTGAAACGTACGGCAAGCGACTCCAATATTTAAAAACGATTTAAATGTAAAATAACTTCAAACAACCTCCGAATGAGTCAAATATACCACAACTAGATGATATACCAAGCTCAGACACTAGCCTACATAGCTTCTACTCGGAATCCGCAACCAGGGTCGTATCATCCGCAAATAGCAACTGGCTCAGCTTCCAACTCCGCCCATATATATGTATA
>SDVV010043168.1:0-10275 GCA_016164225.1 Gammarus roeselii
TATCAAAATACAGTACAAATTAAAGTGTTCATAACATTAACCTTGCCAATCAAGGGCGCAAGCCTGCTTTCATCCCGCCGTTGCTCCTTCCGTTCCCCATCCGTCCCCCTCCCCTTCCGGTCTCCCCCGTCTGTTAGCTGACTTGGGCCGCCAAACCAATTCCGGACCCTAGGCCCCCGCCCTCCCCCGTTTCTGCGCGCACCCCCGTACGCTCGGTGAGTCAAGGTGCATGCATCGCGTCCTACCCCCCACCCCGCCCACCGCTAATTAACCCCTATCTAATTCCTTCACTGGGCGATTCTCGGACACATATCTACTACTAATAGCCGTAACACAGATACTACACAAAGCAGGAAAAGAGCGGATTTTAATCCTTGTACAACAATAGATCAAAAATTGATACTGACTCAGATCAATACATTGAAAGAACATTGGTTCTTAAGCAGTAAAGAAGAGAAGAGAGGATAAGAGGATTGGGAGATGAGAGATGGAGGATTAGCGACTGATGGACACCATGCAGGATTCACGGGAGGCATCGATGAAGAAAATGGACTGTGTGGAAGGGAATAAAAGATCAGCGTCTTCAGAAAGAAACTAATTGGTGTCTGAGCATTTTCTGATATTAAACCGCAGTGACACATTATCATGTTGGCATCGAACATAGTTATGGAGAAGATATTATTTCAGCTTCCTATAACCTCCTGCAGCGTATTTTTCGAAAAAATCGCATGTTTCAAGCACTAAGGCAACATCAGCTAAAAATGAATCACTAAGGCCAATTGAGTACGTGAATAAATTTTTTCCCACTTGGTAGCTGCTACTGACCATAGAATCTTCCACATCTCGCAACAGATTCAAGAGATTGAAATCTTCCTGCGCACCGCATTGTTGCATCATTGGAAATTGGCGGCAAGTAGACCAAATTCACACACAACTGTGTGTATGTGGTCTACTCATACAAAACATACAAACTCAGTCCCAAAGCACTTATGTTCATTGTGTTTGTAACAGACTTCTTGTGACCAAAGTTAAATTAGTTAACCCACAACTGAGGGATGCGCATTACTCGAAAATTTTAAAACATGACCATAGAGGCGAAGTTGAATACTTAATTGTGCAGAGGTGTTTAAAGAACTGTTCACTGATTTCGAAGATGAGACAAGTCGCGCGACAAGGCCCTGTGTTGGGGTTGATACTTCAAAGATCGAAAAGAGCTAACACTCGGATAAGAGCTACAAAACACTCATGTTAAATAGCTAATTGTTGTTGCGATGCATCTTAAACAATCACAACAGGGATCTGCAAACAGAAAATGGCATTTGTTGAAAGCGGAATTTCAATAAATCAGTATCTGTCCAAGTCATATAATTGACTACACATTTCTGCACCGTATTATGAAGCTTCCGAATGTGCTACTGCTATATGCCTACAAGAACTCAGACTAAACAATGTTCGCTTTCCTTTCCTCTGGAATGGTGAGATAATAAACAGACAAAAGATTGTCTTATTTCCCCCCGACTATTTCATTAGAGACCATCATTCAAGTAGAGGAACCTTTGAAAGAAATCTCTTATAATACTCGTTTGTAATTTGGTTATGCTATGACAACGAACAATACACAGCAGGTACCGTCATGGAGTAGAAGAGCAATAAGGCTAGATTGCATTAAGAAGGTCCATTCAGTAAGAAATATTATTAAAAGCTGCTCCCACAAATAGATAAACAAAGAATCTTCAAGCTAAGCTACGCTGTGAAAAATCGATCTCAGCAACTTTCAGAGCTGCTCAGCTTCAAAAGTGGCTCAGGCAATAAAGCTGAGCTGCAATTGCTCCTTTCAACTACACTGAGCAGCTTTCAGCTACGCTGCAGACCTGCGCTGGTGACGTCACACATTTACCCCATTTGGCACGCATCCAAGGCCTGGCTTGTACGTGTGACCAGAAACGTCTGTTCAATCAGTCTATCCGGCTGACCAGCAAGCCATGAATGTATGATCAGACATGTCGGGACGACCAGAAATGTCTGTGTGACCCGACAAGTTAGTCTGATCAGACAAATCTCGAAGACTAGTCACGCCTGCATGACCACACACGTCTGTATGACCATACGCGTCTGTATGACCAAATACAACCAGATGCGTTGCTATTTTTTTCACTAAACATATAATTCCCCCTTCCCTCACGTTTAATTTTAAATATTTGAATCACAAGGTAATAACAACAGAGACACACATGTAACCTCTGTGCACACCACAAATTATGATCGTATACCACTCCTTCAGATCTGTCGATGTGAGGAGTAAAGTCGAACGATGGGGATGCAAACAGATGCCTCAAAATCAATTAACTAAAATTTGCAAGACATCAACATTGGAGAGTGGAATAAATCATCATCAGCTACGCTTGCTGAATCGTCTCCATACACCACCTCTCCATTGTGAGTGCTGGGCTTGTAAATAGAATAAGCCATCGTCTGCAAAGATCATATCACTTGAAAGGATTGTTCTGTTAGGAAGTTTTTTCCAATTGGTTGCAGAATAACATCAGTAAAATTCCTTGAGCGAATAATGCGGTAATTCGAATTGGATCAAAGGCAGTCAACGGGTGTGATATTGACGCATTTGGTTGTGAGGGTGTGTGTGTGTGGGTGTGTGTGTGTGTGTTGTGTGTGTGGGAGGGTGTGTAACGGTGTGTGTGAGGGTGTTCAGATGTGTGTGTCCTTTTGTGCACAATACGATTTCTGTTTCATTCCTCCCATGATCAATACCCATCCTTGTTAAGTTATAACTCAACAAAAAGCATCCCTTTTCCATCACTGTCTCCCAGTGTTACTCGGAAGCCTCATCCTTACTTCAAATAAGGATCAAACCTCAGGCTCAGAGGCCGAAGCAAATTCCCTGTATTGAACCGCCTTTTCAAGACGCAGGAAGGTTTTTGATAGCGAGATGAAACGCATATATATTCAAATTGAATACAAACTAAACAGAGAAGACGACATTCAATGTCGATATTTTATTTCCATTTTGTTGAATAGAAGTTGCAAGGATTTCAACTCAGCTAAAGGATTTCGTTGACTCGAGGCCGAATGATCACCGATGGAATATCAAAGAAATAATAGAGCATGTAACACTCCTGGTTGTTTGGGAACATTTTTAGTGCTGCAGACGGTCGTTCGTGAATAAAGATGAATGGTGAAGAAAATTGAACACTTCACAGAGAAAAATTTATACAAACATAAAGCATATTGAACCGTAGAAAATACGATAGATAATCCGCTGTCAGATGATACGATAGGGTGGGACAGGTCATGATACGATAAGGTGGTACAGGTCATGATACGATAAGGTGGGACAGGTCATGATACGATAAGGTGGGACAGGTCATGATACGACAAGGTGGGACAGGTCATGATACGATAAGGTGGGACAGGTCATGATACGATAGGGTGAGACAGGTCATGATACGATAAGGTGGGACAGGTCATGATACGATAAGGTGGGACAGGTCATGATACGATATGGAGAGACAGGTCATGATACGATAAGGTGGGACAGGTCATGATACGATAAGGTGGGACAGGTCATGATACGATAGGGTGAGACAGGTGATGATACGATAGGGTGAGACAGGTCATGATACGATAGGGTGAGACAGGTCATGATACGATAGGGTGGGACAGGTCATGATACGATAGGGTGAGACAGGTCATGATACGATAGGGTGAGACAGGTCAATCCCTTGAAATTATAATTCCGCCGCAAATGCGTTTTTGTCGCATCAAACTCATTCATTAAAATATCAGTTCGTTCTTTGGTTTAATTGTCACATGTGGCTTACTTCAACAACCATTATTGAACACGTTTTGATGGCTGACTACATCCGTGTAGGTTTGTAAGGAAATAAATGTTTATTTTCCAGTAAATTATATCACTTTTGCTATAGATCTACAACCATTGTTTATTTTGTCATTTTATTTGAGTTTGGTGACATGTGTAAAAAAAAAAAAATTCATCAGTTTTAAGCGAAGGGCTGCATTTGGTTGACCGAGATGAATAATATACGCTGCTAATAATGCAAAATGGTACATTGCCGTTTGTTCAGGATAGGAATGCCTTTAAGTGATCGAAAACTATTGATAATAACGCCTGCTAGACACAAAATGATCTATGGCTTATGCTATCTCCGAAGTCTCTGCCATCCTTGTGTGACTTGTGTCACAACTAAAAACCATGATACTAATGTTATCATTAGCTGCAACCAGTGCTAAGTTGATGGTAACGACATAAGCTGGTGCAATTGTGCCATCTTCTAAGCTCATACACCGTACCGAGCAAAATAAGAGTAATATATTCATTTATGCAAATATTTCACAATCTAAGGTTGACAAGATCAACGAAACATCTAGTGTGCTGCATATATTCCTTTTCTTAAAATATTTGAACAAAACTGTAATTGAAACAGTTATACATTTAGGGAATTGTGAAAAAAGTATTGTGATGTGCAAAAGAAGCGAACTTTTTTGATGTGGGAACATTCTAGAAGTTTCTCTAACTCCTCACCACTACTCGTGATGACTACTCCTGAACCTTGACAGTGAATTGTTCAGTTGGATACTTCGAGGATGGACTCTTTTGCGATATCGAGAGAATTATGGAGATCCAAGAGTGTGCTTTCACGTATTCTGAAGTTAGGGTTTCAAAAATTTTGTAATTCAAAATATATTTAGGTATAATGACCTGTTGAGAAGATTACAGAAATATCCGAATACATAGGTAATACGTTCCAAGTCTTCGTCAGCGCAAGCTGTTCTGAAGGCATCATTTGCTATTTATTTTAGTTGTAAAATAGAAAAACAATTCTCCAGGAGCATTCGGTTGACCCTGCTTAGCCACCGTCTAAGATAATTTCCTTAATGTACTTCAGTGATGATACTTTGAAGTGATATGATGGAGCTGCATCGAACCACACTAAAAGAGCAGACCCAGTATTTGTTTGTTATTGATAATCTTCGACACCGCTGCAACTACGTCACCTCTTGTCCATGAATCAGCAGTCAGCTTCCATGGCAGTTGGAGACGTCGAGTTCGCTAAAACAATTTATTGATTGACTCAAGTATTTGATTGCTTCATTTACTGGATCACGCTCCTCTTGTTGTACTCGCCCGAAACCACGATATTTACCAAGACTTATCATAAGTTCATTCAAAATCTCTATCTATGCACCTATACAGCAACGCAGCGTTATCAAGAAATTATAAGCACCGTACGTAATATATGTTTTTCATTCAAGACGGACCATCATTTCTTATTGCCTCTGACTACCTTCACTTCAATTCGTCGCTTATTGAACCTCTGGCAAAATACACGGCACATGCACGTCATCCTCTCTGAGATGCATCGATCTCTTTGATCGGTTGTGAAGATCGGCCATCCTCTGGCTGCCATTTTAGATAGATTTTGTATGATACAGCAATTTGCCTGAGAATGTAGAAGCCAATCAATGGTATGGACCGTGGGGATACGAGTACGTGTACGTACCGTGCCCTACGGCAGAACGTGCGATAACTCGCGTTGAGGCTCAGATGGAAGCGAAACCCCAAAAATTTCATTACACTACGTGTACGTATAGGCCGTGTGGGACAATGTTATGGTAAATAGTAATAAGATGAACCAGACGCCTAGACTCGCGTTAACTGAAACTCGAGTCTTTCGGAAGGGTGAAGATTAAGAGAAAACCCGCTTCGACTAAAGCATATTTGATTTAGTTGGGTGTTTTCACCTGCAGGCGTTGGTCTGTTGGTGCAAATAATTAGGATAGTAAATGGAATTGTGTATCTTAACTTATGTTATCCATCTACTTCGAGGAACTTCGTACCAGCCTGCAATTTGTATTCAGGATAACCATCCCACAAAATACTGTTCATAAGTTAAAAAATATTGCGAACAGGAGAATATCCAAATAATGAAGAAGTCTGCTCGGAGCACCGATCTCAACCCAATTGAGAACCTTTTTACCGATTATCGACGACAAAGTACGAGAAATTGAGAAGAATACATTATGTGTTACCTTGTATCGCAAGACTTTGTAAGAATCAGGTGAGGTGCTGTGGTTTTCGTAATGACGAAGCACACGTCAAATAAAGACTCCAATTCCCGGTAATGAAGGCTCCAACCAAGATTTATAAACTGAACAGGTTGCCCCGCCACTTGACCAATTTAAGATGGTTCTGCGCATCTCTGTGAAATACGCCAGTTGGGACCCAGTTTGCGTGTCAGTTCTATCATTGATGCACAATATTTGTGACGTAGAATTGATTTATCTGTAGAAATTCAACCTTTTTGTATTTAACGTTAGATTTATGAACAAATGCCCATGTTTTGCCATGTTTAGGTGATGTGAAAGATCAAACAAAGGTCTATTCAGATTGCATAGTTTTCTGGTCGTGCTCAGTGTTCTTGAACAATGGAACATTTCGTGCAAGAAAAATGACAAAATTAATGAAATAAATGCGGAATATGCTCTAAGCATTTCTCCAATAAGCAAAATGACCCCCTAACTCTTCGAAAATGCAGATTGCTTGGTTGTACTCCTCGAACGTCTAAGCGACTAGTGACTGCCGCATGATACAGTTCTTGACCAACTACCGGCAAGTTTAACAGTCAGCCGACCTAATGAGCCTAATGATACAACAGGTTAGATAATATTTATTCATAATTTAAAACCAGGTTTTTCTCACATAAGATTGTACATATAATATATACCTAATGTAGTCTGCCAATAGGTCACACCTGCTTGTTTTGGTAGTCTATGTGCTGTGACTGTCTATTGGCTGAGTGTTATTCTATGGCTGTGGCTGACCAATGGCCCAAATGTCATCCTCAGACATTTAGGCTTGCAAGTATATAATAATGTCATGCTCAAAATTGGATTATTTCTCTGCCCCTGGTTTAATTTTTTTTCTCAATGCCAGTAAAATTTTAATAAAATGGTACTTCACAATTAGAAAATACTTTCAAATTTTTTTTAAGACATGGTCGAAAACTAAGATAGCGTCCAACTCCGAAAGGTGCTTTTTGCACCGCCAATATTATTATAATGTGCTGCCATACTTAGTTTGTTGTTCGCTTGGAAAAATCTCTGAAGGGCTGCTAGAATTGATTAGTAGAGAGAGTAAAGCGTTCTCAGGTGCCATCTGTTGTTATCATGAAGGTGGCATTCCCTGTCATCTTAGGAAGCATTTACTAGAGGTAATGATAGCTGTGGAGTGGTGGGGGCCCAAACATTAGCAAACTATATGGTAGTGGGACTGGAATGAGGTGGGAGAGATCCTTGACAGTATTGATCCGTATTTTTATTCACAAATTAGCTGAGCATTACCTATCATCATCTACTTGATAATCATCTTAGCAACCCCTCATGCATGCTCTGCTGTTGACTGGTGGTGTCCCATTCTTTTTCTCTTCTATGTCCAGAAGAAGGGATTGGAAAATATTGCTATTATTGTTCCAATTAAAATATTATCAAATTAAATTAATTCTGAAGTTTTAATGCCTTTGTCATTTCACAATTTTGTATTTTTTTTTATCAACAAGTTGATATCTACTAGCTACGAAAGATTTTTTTTCAGTCTTCTAAATGTTTGACATTGAGATTACATGAAATATTTACAAGGGTCACCTTTAAACTGGGCCTGAAATTGACTAACTGTGAGGTCAACTTGTATTTGCCAGTAATTTTCTGTATTCAGCTAATTAGAAGGTTTTTAAAAAATCTTTGAGTTCTCATAAATTATGAAAATCATTACATTTTTTTCATGATTTGTTTCAAATGTTGGCAATTTTGGAGAAAATGAGTCAGTTCTCTGGAACAATTTTCATCATACAAAATTTACGAACAGTCAAAAATATTAACTGGACTTGTGCTTTTCCCATCTTTGAACTTAGCTAAACGGTAGTGCTCAATAAATAGAACACCTTGCTATTTACAAATAGAATGTATAACTATTTCAGGTATATGTATTTAAAGTTATTAAAATTGGGTTACATAGCACCCTTCACAAAACAATTATGATAAAAACACCAAAATATTTGTTGCTACTATAATATCTGGAATAATTGCTGCACTATTGATTGATAACAGAACAGACAACACAGTCAATAGTTACGCTAGTGCAATGTGGTAATTTATGTAGCTACCATTTATTTGTACTGTTTAGAGTTTAAATGAATAGTTTCGTTTCTTTTACCGAAACTATCGCTCACCATAAAAATTAATTATCTCAGAAATGTTGGAAGAGAGCCATACCATTTTTTCTGAAAAAAATTGTTAGCTACATATTCAAGATAACCAATTATATTTCTAGTTTCCATATGTATTGTTTAGGAGTAATATTAATGGTGCTACTTCAATATTATAGTTAGATGTATTCTACCTTGCATAGTGACATGCATCTTGGAGTGTTTATTTGTATTGCATTGGACACCTACAATACTATTAGCTTCTTTTTGTCCTTCGCATGGAGCTACACTAAACACATATGAGTAACTAGGAGAAAATGATAGAATTACACTGAAAATTATCGGTATAAGCAACAGTAGATTTTTTTTTTTAGGTAATGGTGTCAGGAACAGGGGTGCGTATTATTACTGGTGTAATTGTTGATGTCTGCAAATCTCTACTAATATTGCCAATGTTTCAAACCAGATCAACCAGAGATTTTCTAAAACTTTCCAGGAACTATGTTGCGAAAATTGACCATGAAATGCAAACAGGCCTACCTGAAGGTTTGCACACCAGCACGCTCTAGTGCCACAGCCCCGAACCATCATTAACTGTTTAGCGAACCATCATTAACTGTTGAATCACACCAGTGTTGCTTCTTGCAAGTGGTTACAAGTTTACACTAGATGGACTGCTCTTTTATTTGAGGTCACTATGTGTAGTAATTTTATATAAGATTCTAATACAATTATTAATATTGCTTCACACTGCGTAGAAGTTGAAAAAAATAACAATGAACGGCGCACATATGAATGAATTTAGTAAAATATTGTTGCTAGCTAACCATTGAATGAGGGGTGTATGGGTGCACATCTTTTGGGTGCACAACAGGGAGTGTTGAAGTGCCAATTGATGTTGCCTAATTTTGTTTCTTTATATTATGTTATATCCATTGTTAATATGTATAATTGATTGACAGCTGACCATCTCGAGGAATTGGCATATTCTGCTACCATCATAAAAACTCTGAACCACTTTCAACACCTCTCAAGGTATGCTATTTTTTCAGGTGATGGTAGCCGTGAGGAGAGACACATAGATCGCAACCGGAAAATATTTGATGAAGCTCTTCTTGCTGTGCCGGGAAAGATTATTCTGAAGTTAACTGTTATTTACACTCCCATGGACACCTAAGTTTTTATTTATCTCCCTAAGTCTTCAAATATAGGCTCTAAGATTTCCTCAAACTAACAGGATATAAGACTTTTCAATAGTGCCTTAGCCTGGTCAATTCAAACCACACTTTGGTAAACAAGGTCATGTTTGATTTCAGTGGATGAAGTAGAGAACCGAATCCAATGGCTTGAGCGGTGTGACAGGATATGCCACAATTGAATTGTTGGGTGAATATTTGAAGCTAAGCAGCTAATATATGCACCTACTGCTCCTGTTCAATGGTAATCCGCAAAGAACTGTTTAATTAGAAATGAAGAAACTCAAGTTACTTCTTTTTGTTTCATAGAATGATCAGGCTGAGGAAGCCAAAGCTGAGAAGACGCTGACGCTGCCTGCAGAGGACACGTTCAAAATGGCCTCACATTGGGATACTGCGCTGATGCTCGTGGAACCATGCTCTGGTCAGTAGAAGCTAGTAACTAGCTTCATGAATGTCTTGAACAGGTGAATAATTGTTCATCTTTTAAGTATCTCCATTCATAGAAATTAGGGGTACTTTATTAATGTAAATATTTCCCAAATGCATAGTAGCTGACTACTAGTATCACAGGTTCAATGTAGCTACTCAAACATAGGACTAAGTAATTAGCTAATGGTCAATTAAACGATCATGGCAATATGGTAGCATCCGATGTCATCATGAAATTGCTGATTGGTTCAGATTTAAATCCCTGATATGCATTCATTGTTATGAATGCCACATCGTCACTGTCAAAGCAAACAGCTAAACGATGAACTCCTGCACCATCAGTGTATTGCTGGACTTGGAAAACTGGAAATTTCTCTCTCTCTTTCTTCTTCTCTCTCTTTATTTATATG
>SDVV010043169.1:0-10275 GCA_016164225.1 Gammarus roeselii
CCCCTCCGTTCTCAGTTGAACATCACCCGAGCAGCCCCCCCCCCCCCCCCCCATCTCCGTCGACCTCAACTGCCTTCTCCATTCCAAGATCTACTCGGAGATGCTTAAGGCAGAGATAGACAGCCAAGGAGTGGCAGTTGCAAGTGGAAAAATAGCAGTTAGCGGAGAGATGAGTGGGTACGGGCCAGCGATGGAAACAGTAGAGGAGGGAGACTGTGGCACATTACAAGGGGAAATGCGCTCCAAATTAAGAACTCGTACGACTCACTCAAGCAGGAAGAAATTGGTTTGGCGTAACTCCTTCTTTGCGACAGAACATAGAAGCACCATAACAAGGCATCCAAACACCGAAAGGCGAATAGGAAGGTGCTCGGTCGTCCCTGTGCCACTGTGCAAACGCTCTTTACCAGATCAAAAAGCTGAGCAGCAGAAAAGGACAACATCATTATGGTTCAAATAGGTTTAGCGAACCAGAAAATCAACATGCTTTACCAACTATCTCGCTCATAAGCGTTTTTTGATTTATACAAAAACCTTATAGAAGCAATTCAAAATAAACAACCCCTGACGGTTATATTACCGGCATTTTGCCTATAATGGACGTCGAAAACAAGATTCAAAACAGGATTAAGTACATCAATCGCGCTGTGGAAAAGATAGCCAGCGAAGAAGGACTGTGCTATGTAAAGACAGAACCTGCATTTGAAGAAAAACCTGAACTATTCCAGCGTGATGGAAGGCATCTCAATGCATGCGGCAAAACGTACTTCGGCATGCTACACAGTAATTCAGTAGAAACATTCCACTACAAGGAACATTCCATGATGAGTACAGGAAGAGGATCGGCAAACGACGTCACCCGAAAAATCAACGGGAACACCTATCAGTGGACCAAAATGTGCAAACCAAGGAGCTAGGTCAGGCTGCAAAATCGAGCGACTCTTGGGGCAGCTCAACAAAAGACTTGATTTCCAAAACTGATAGGAATGGAACGATAACAGTTCTAATGGGAAATGTACGGTCACTAATGCCTAAAATGGATATTCTTCAAGCAATAGGGAAAATGAACAATTGTGTCAGTTGAAATCAACGAATCGTGACTGGACATGAATGACCGGAATATCCAGGCAGAAACAGGCCTTCAAGGACTCAGGACCTTAGGTGTAGACAAACATTCTCCAATCAAGAGAAGTGGAGGTCTCAGTGCCTTATGTCAAAAAAAAATCGGCCAATACTTCGCCGATCATAAGCAACAACATCTTTTGAGGTAATCCAGGTCGACATTTTGACCTCTAATGGGATAACAAGGAAAATTGTACAAGTATACCGAAATAAAAAAATAAGAGTAGGTGGAGGAGATGTCCTATCTGATGAATTGGACAATATCATTCCCTCATCCCATGGGAGTATCTTGATGAGGTACTTCAACCTACCTGACATCAATTAGACAACACTGGAAGCTGCATTACGGGGCGGACGGTTGATACGACCCGTCACTAATAACAACCAAAAGCCTTACGTGGAAGAACTAACTAAAGGGCATAATATCTCGCATAACAGCTAGAGGGCATAACATCTACCGACTGAAGAACAAATACTAGAACTGGTAACAGTTGAGGGAAAAATATGTGGTCACCATACTATTGAAATCCAAATCACAGCAAAGCGAACAATGCGAGAATCAGCAAGGTATAACTACAATTGTCGGAGAGCTAATTTTTATAGCTTGAAGTACGAAATCACTAACATAGACTTCGGCTATCAGTTCGATAGCAGAACTGCTGATGAATACTTTGCGTATCATGAAGATAGGATGGTGCAAGCAAGCAAGCAAGCAATTCATCCTGGAGAGAAAAGTACAGATAATCAATTCCTCCTGGCTGAATAGTAAGGTTCATTAAGCAACTGCTCGCCGACAAACATTGTACCAAGTTCACAAAAATAACCCAACACAAGAGTCAGAACAAGCGCATGAGCGGGCTGTTCGAAGAGTTAAAAGAGAGTTCCGAAGCGCCAAGAGAGAAAAGGAAAAAATGTTGCTAAATCGGCCAAGCGAAATCCAAAAAGATGCTATGCATATGTGAACGAGAGACTTGTTTTTCGTGACAGCATTGGTCCTCTACGAAATTGTGCAGGTGATCTAAAATCGTCCGATGCGTACATTTATATGTTATTCAACTGATACTTGGTAATTGTCTTCACAGAAGAGAATATTAATAATATTTCAGAAATCGAACTGACTGGAGAAGCGAATCCTTTGGAAAATATTGACTACCTCGTTAGTAAAGTAGAGGTACGACTCAGCAAACGAAATATTTACGAATCTACAGGACCAGATGACCTGCATACGAAAATGTTACGGAACCTCTCTTGCACGGTCAGATATCTTTAATAGGTCCATGACTAATGAAGTTGTTCCAAAAGATTGTAAAACCATAACTGTCAAAGCCATATTCAAGAAGGGTATTTGGCTTGAGCCAGGAAACTATGGTCGGCAAAACCTTGGAAAAATGTATAGAAGCAAATAAAACATGTCACCTCGAGAGAAATCACTCCATCAAGGAAACCCAACATGGCTTCAGAAGCAAACTTTGCTGACTGTTTAATCGCCAGATTTTTTTTAATAAGGTCACCGAGACATACGATGAAACCAAAGCTGTCGACCTTATTTATCTTGAAATTTAAACAAGCGTACAATTATGTCCCCCATTCACGGCTTCTTAGAAAAATAAAGGCACTTGGTATAACTAGGAACTTGGCCAGGTGGCTCCGAAATGGCTCGTGGGCCCCAAGCAACAATTCTGTATCGGCCGAGGAAAAAGTCAGTAGGTTACGGTAACATCACGAGTTCCCCAGGCAGTGTTATCGGGCCCCTTCTCTTCAAAATCTATATAAATGACTCGACACAGACATCGTCAGCAAGTAATGAAAATTTGCTGACGACACTAAACTCTGCCCCAAAGCGGACTGTGTGCAAGATCGCATAACTATCCAATGTGATCGAATACACTAGTGGACTGCTCTGATAAGCGGCAAATGATTTTTGATATTAAACAATTAATTGTTATATATATTGGACCACAAAATATTAATTGCGCTTTTGTAAAGCAAGACCATCATGATTACGGTAGACCAACAACGAGACTTCGGAGTATTAACCACCAAGATCTCAAGTTGAAAAACCAAGTGGAAGCTAGGTACATGAGAGGCAATGTAGCCCCTCACTTTATATAAAAAAAAACACACATCAAGTCCAGGGACATCGTGTTCCCGTAATATACTTCATCCGTCAGGCCTCAAATGGAATTTGCAGTGCAATTTTGGACCCCTCACCTAAGATGGGAGAATAAAAAAATGGAACGTGTTAAGCCCCGAGCAACAAAAGAGATTCCGAAACTGAAAAGTAAGACATAACCACAGAGGCTCGGAGAACTTGAACTGATATCACTTGAAAGTAGACGACTTAGAGGTCTGATAGAGGAACCTTCCAATCCCTTAACGGATTTACTAGAGCTAGCATTGAGGGCCTCTTTGACCGAGATTATAACCCAACGAACAGAAATAATGGACAAAAACTGCAGCTGAAATCATTCAGAACATCAGTGTCCAAAAACTTTTTTCCAATCCAGCTACCAACAATTTGGAATCGTTTACCACATGATGTAATTAACAATTATAACGTAAACACATTTGAACCCGTCTCGACAAACACTGGGAGACTAATCTTCTCCCTTTCTAAAAAAATGTTGCGTTAGGACTACTGCCGCTAAGGTGCAACAACCTCTGTTGGAGCCTTCAGCATCTGGCAGCCCATGATCGATGGGCACCTCATCTAGGCTGGTCTAGCGTACTCCAAATTTTATTTTAGAATACTGCTAGAATAAACTGTTCAGACCGTCCCATGCCTACTACTACAACTTCTGGTGTTCAACAGCACCCTTGTCTATCACCTGTCAACGTGAATCGTTTAACGTGTGAAAGACACGACTGTCCCAAGAGCTATCGAGACTGTAACTATAGGAACATTGGGAAGGAGCATGACACGGCTCTCTTCATAATTCAAGTTATTATTACTAATAATTTCGTTATTGGTAACAAAAACAAAATGTGGCTGTTAATGGTAATTGCTAATTATTACTCATAATTTCATTGTAAGTAACCATATCGAAACGTAACAGTTTCTACTATTTAAATTGCAAGTAGACTGACTGTAGTAGGTATAATGACAAAAGTTGCCCTGGAGAAACGAACGACAAAAGTTGCCCTGGAAAAACGAACGACAAAAGTTGCTCTGGAAATCCTATAGTCCAAAGTTGCCCTGGAAATCCTTTAGTCCAAAGTTGCCCTGGAAATCCTATAGTCGAAAACGGCCCTGGGAATACTTAATGCAAATATGCTTTATGTGAAGGAATTAGATTGGCGATACTTAGGGGGTACAAGACGCGGATGTGAAGGAATTAGATAGGCGAAAATTAGGGGGTACATGACGCGGATGTGAAGGAATTGGATAGGCGATAATTAGGGCGTACAAGACGCGGATGTGAAGGAATTAGATGGGTCTTAATTAGTGACTACATATATGCTTTTTGTGAAGGAATTAGATTGGTGATGACTAGATCTTTAAACCTTTTATCGAATGTATTGGTTAGGATGTATGTTATTTGTTAATGTGTCCGACTTAGTCGCTGTATATCTCGGACATTGTAGTTCTATGTTAAGCCAAATTGATCTAATGGTCAAGGTAGTTACTGATGGTACATAGAGATACCATGAACGCAAGTTTTTGTGAGTCGGCCGATGTATTTGTTAGGATGTATGTTATTTGTTAATGTGTTTGACTTAGTCGCTGTATATCTCGGACATATAGTTATATGTTAATTTTCTTCTATTCTGGTAAAGTGAGTTACTTACGGTACGTAGAGACTGCCCGTGACGGGTGGAGAAGAGGGGAGGGGTTGACCGGAGTCAGGCGGTGTCCAAACCGCAAATGGTAATTAGCTTGATGTTCTTGATATGTCAACTGTCACACAATGATCTTATCTCGAGATATATGATCCTCTTGGAGAATGGTTTTTCTTACGATATCTTTAGGATTCCTTTCGGTATCTTATAGTTTTTATTTACGATTGCTTACGTACGGATTAGATAGATGTAGGTTATTAGGTCTTATCAACTATATATATATATGATTGTATTGAAATATTTCGCACGGTATGATATATATTACTTTATTTGTTATTGAATGACTCATTTAAATATAAATTTTTACTGCTCAAACCTGAATTGTTAGGATATTCGATATAGTTAAGCAAGAAATATTGGTATATGTTAGGAGAGCATAGCTAGTTGTGCTCTATTTGACTCATTTTCGGAGGTTGTTTTGGTGGAGTTTTTAGCGGTGAGATGCTTGAAGCCAGCTTGATGTTGAATATAGGCCATGAACATTTACAGGTTACATGTTCATGTCGACGTGCTTTCATATTTTTCCACGCAAAAGTGTTCTCGGGTGGTAGTATTTCTGTGGATTATCGATACGACCGCAATCCTAATTATCTTCGTATTTGTTTTACGGTATTATTTCACTTGAGTATTTTACTGTTTTGCTACCCTTAGCTGCTGGTCTGAGGCCTCGGACATGCAGGTATCATACTGTAACACGTTGGTTGCAAGCAAATGATCTCACTCGGGTATTTGTTGGTCGTTTCGCTTTTTCCTTAGTCCCAGCAGTCATTTATTTGTTTCATCGTACAAATGATTTTTTGTTGGGGTTCGTGGAGAAGTCCATGTCTTCAGACAGAGACGATTACCGCATTTTTCGTGTCAATATCGGGGTTAACCTTTAAACTGGAGACTCATGCCAGGCTCATTATTGGTTATATCCAGGATGTGACTTTGCTTGATGTTGTTCAGAGACTATGGGTGAATCAGATGCAAAATATGTCTGGAGTATTATACGTGACTGGGATAGGTCTAGAAATTTGTTATAGATTTGAATGGTATCGTAGTAAAAAATAGCGTTATGCTCATGATCTCAGAGTTAATTGTCAGATATTTTGAAGGAATGTATGTTTAAGAGGTGCATGTCCATTATGCATCTTCATGGAATTTCGTTATTGATCCCCTGCAAATGTATACTTTAACATTTAGAAAGACGATTTACTGAATGGAAAAGTTCTAGACCATTTATGGTTGGGCTACCCTTCACCTATTGAGACATATTTATCTTCGATAGCTTAGGTACCTGTGTACAACTTCAATTATCTTAATATCTATCACATTTTCAACGTGGGACAAGAGGCGTTTAGTGAAATTTCATTGCTAGTTCAATCGAGTTAAAATTAGGATACTGCAAACAAAGATTTATTAGATATATTTTTATTGAAAATAGATTTTTACATAATTATATATACATATATACATGGGATATCATTTCAGGAAAAACATAGCTTTTTCACACCAAAAACTTGATGTGAGCATCTTTGCGAAACAAAAATAATGACTTCGATCATCCTTCTCTTGTGTTTGTCTGGATCCTTGGTGCCAGGGACAGTCTGTGGGTTCTTTATCAATGATGTATATTTATTCCTCACCTGAAGCTGTCAACTCGTCATATCGGTGTAGGATTTATCATCTGGGTGCGATTTTTTCTCTGATCTATCGGTGTTCGAGATTGACGCCCTTAGTACACATTTTAGATAAACATGGACCTCTGGGAGAAGAGTATGTTATACTTGTAATCTTAGCCTTGTATCCAAAACTTTGTTTATAGTCTTCAGCGAGCTTTTCATGGACGCTAATTTTAATCACTTTTACATGTTTGTGACATCAAATCGTTTCAGATTTTCTCCTTGCTACTATCCACATTTCCATTCATTTTATACCCAATTCTCCTAGCACAGAAACATTTGTGACAGGATTCTCTCTTCTCATGCTTCATTACCAACATATTTGAAACAAAATTCGATATATATTTTGATTTTATTACAAATATGATGGTCAAGCTTCATTACCAACATATTTGAAATAAAATCAGATTTACTTCTGATTTTTTTATGCAATTTTTCACTTCTCATACGGTTTGGTTTGGGTCTTTCTCTTACCATATCGATTTAGCCATTTACACCCAATCTTCATACATTCTTAGCTTGTGTGTTAGTGGCACCATACTTTTTTTTACGCTGGCAGCATCTATCTTCCCCGAAAGCGGATCGCTATCTGATGGAGTACAGATGTGAGTCCAATTTATACATACAGGATTGTTACCTTCACTGCGTTGGCACATGTATGGGCTACCATGTAGGCATTTACACACATTTTGTGCACAAGGGTTGCCACACACTGCCGGATGCATTAATACAGTCCCAACCTAACCTTTCTCATAGAACAACATCCCTTGCTGTTCATACAAGATATTTCATCTGCATCAGCTTCATACTATGTTATGTTAAAATAAGTAATCATCTTATCCGATCCTAACTTACCTGATGTACGGTATTCAGTCATTGTTTTATACAATGGTTAACACATTTCTCCACTTGTCTCTAAATTTTGATCTATCCTTTGCAGTTTTGACACCTAATTACTTCGACTTCGCAATCAATCTCGACTTATATATGTTACCAGAGTGGTCAGATTTTCTCAATCTTAGATGGATTGTACATTACAAGTGATTCATATTTGTTTCCATCATACAAACGGGCTCTTCATCTCATACTAGGTCTAACACATTTTTCTTCAATATCTTCTGACACTTCTTCCTTTGAAGATTTGCACAGTCGTCCATGCCTTTTTTCTTTCCAATATTTTTCTTCTTCCAAACTCTTCACGATGACAGCATTTCAAATGTCTCCACACATTACTCGTCGATTTATGTTTATCCAATTTTATTTCTTTCTGGCATAGTTTACAGACCCCTATCACCCCAACTCTTTCGAACAATCGAGGACTCACGCTATAACCCATCCTTCCACAACAGAATCCCAATATTGACTGAATATTTTTCTCATCGGACTCTGATTTATACCTCGCCATTCTGTCACACATATAAAGCATTTCCCTCGAGATAGGTTTATGGGTAGCCTTGCAACCCTTGAAATATATTCGCCTATCGAATTCAACAATTTCATTGATTCTTTCGACCAACGCAATGTATGCAATTTCATCGCTTAACCTTTGAGTTGTAGGATATTATAATATAAACAATTGATTTAGGATTTACATACTTTTATTAGTATCATTAACAGATCTTGCTGACATCATCAATGACTTCTAACTCGTTTTTTCGATAACAGCATGGCTCGTACAGCCACCCATACCCATCATCACGATGTTTAAGTTTCCTCTCAAAATCTATCATTTAATCCACCATATCTTTGTTGCGACCACCGAAGGCCGTTCCGTGCCATTGAGTCCACAATTGTAATTCTTCTTCTTCTTGAACTTTAATTATTCGAATCTTCTCAAATTCAATGTCATTCTGTTTTTCATCTATGAGGAATTTCATTCATACGTTCCAGGTTTTCTTTGGTTCTGAGGAAAAAGCCGTTGCTCACCACTTCAGCTTTATTACAATCATGATAATTTTCCACTCGGATCATATCAATTTCGAGAGTTGCTTTCTTATTACCGTTGAAGTTTGTTGCATACGACTGAAACCCGTCAATGTCAGTTACCCAGAGCCGACTTCCTTTTTCCTTCGTCCATATATGAATGTTATCTCCCACTCTTTTGATTCTTGTTTTACCCATTCTGAGATATCTGATATTTTCAACATTAGTCAATATATGTTCGTTCCGACTTATATCATCTTCGGAGATTTCTTCTTCCAAAACACGTGAAATAATTTTTGTCACCTGAACATTCATTGTTATCTATTTGAGGATGATCCGTCCGTCTCCGCTTGTCATCCACGTGACACTAACTCCAATCACGTCATACAACTTGCTATTCTAATGCGTCTGCAAATCTTTAGGCCTATCATCACTCGCTTCTGCGATCAATTACGTATGTTTGTGCGTCTATAGACCTGTATACGTATGTCCATGTCAAAAACCTAACATTACCTATCTTATGTACGGTATTTTGTAATTGATATATACAATCCATAACAAATTAGCTTCACTTGACTCTACATTTTTAATCTAACCTTTACAGTTTTGATACACACTACCAATTTTGATCTACCAAATTTTTCATGACAATTCGATGTTGCCTACTACTTACACGTTACATGCAAATTCATTGCTTAACCTTTGAGTCTTAGGATATTATAAACATTTAATTAAGGATTGACATGGTTTATTTCTGCATTATTAGTATTAATAACAGATATTGCTGACATCATCAATGACTTCTATCTGTTTTTTTCGATTACAGCATGGCTCGTAGAGTCACCCAATCTTGCTGGATGTATCAATGTTTTTTTCGTTTTTTTGTATCAACATGGTTCGTACATACAACCGTACTCATCATCACTTTGTAGCAGTCTCCTCTCAAATTCCTTCATATACTCCACCATATCTTTGATACGAATTCGAAAACCTATTCCATTCCCATGTCCCCATAAATGTAGATCCCCGCATTTCCATAAATGTTCTTCTTCATCTTCTGTGCGAACTTTAATTATTCGAATCCTATCCAATTCAATGTACCTCCAATCTTTATCCGAAAGAAACTCCATCATATACTCCAGATTTTTTTCAGTCCCTAGATAGAATTTATTTTCCACTAACCCAACCTTCTTACATGAGTGGATGTTTTCTGCTTGAGACATATAAATTTCAAGATATACCTTCTTATTTTATTTGAACTCTGTTACATACGACTGAATTGTTTCAAAATCAGTCACCCAAATCCTGTTTTCTTCAGTGTCCTTCCATATATGGATAATAGTTCCCGCTCATGCGATTCTTGTTCTCCGCATTTGTAGATAATTGATATCCTTAGCACTTGTCAATATATCCTCGAACCAAGCTAAATCATCTTCGGAGATTTTTTCAACCAACACTCGTAAATAAATTTTCGAGGTGTGAACATCCATTTTTATCTATTTGAAGATGATCCGTCCGTCTACGCTTATCGTCCACGTAACACTGACTCCAATCACGTCATAAAGCTTACTATTATAATGCGTTTGCAAATCTTTAGGCCTATCATCACTGGCTTCGGCAAACAATTATGTAGCTATGTATGTACGTATGTCCGTCTATAGACCTGTATACGTACGTGCAAGTGTATATTTGAGCGTATGTACGTGTATATGTATTGAAATATATA
>SDVV010043171.1:0-10275 GCA_016164225.1 Gammarus roeselii
TATACATATAAAATCTTTGCTCTGGCAATGTTTCAGCTCACAAGGAGGCAGAGTGCCCCATGAGTGCATATACCCTACACTAATATTGTACTCAACAAGTTTATGATCTTGTGTGCCCACGAGATCTGCTTTCGAAAACAATAAATGAACAGCATCAGGGTCACGATTTTCATCCACACGTACCAACAACTTCCTCTGAGAAACGTCACCGTCGACGGTGTTCACATCTTGCCTGTGCGTGGATGCCATAAGTTCAGCATCATGTAGTTGTGCACCTGCTCTCTATAAAGAAAATATATCCCGTTTATGGAAGATATTTTTTTGATAAAAGACTCAAATCCCTTGATTTTTTATGACGGCAGTTTTTCCTTGATTCAGAGCTCGCTCCAATTCTTAATCTTGATGAGACTGGATAAATAGACGATGAATAGTTTAACAATAAAACATAGGGTAATCATCGAGGTATAGGTTCAAGGCTTCCGCAATTGATTCATTATTTGTTTCCTAAAGCCACATTTATTTAACTCGTGTTCATTGCCTGACATGCTTTAATTACTTCGGCAACTGCAGTCTATTGGCGGTGGCTCTCATGTTGATCAACATTGTGTGATCAGTTATTCAGGATTAGTTGTTGACTAACTTCCGTGGGGGACTATGGGAAGAGGATATTGAATGTTCACCCAGACCCTGATATCGGCACATACCCAGACGTAAAACATTATCACCCATAAAAAGTCGTCCAATAGGAACGAGTTACGTTACCTGTAATGCAAAATTATTTGGGTCGAGTTTCTTTAGTAAAATTGCAATCAGTTTATACGGGTTGCAGCTGACTCGTAGTGTCAGCCAGTAATGGCCGCGAGACCAACTCTTCCCTGTATGTGGCTGAAGACATTTCGCCTAATGCTAACCCGCGCAACCTCGTCCGCAGGATCTCTGATAATCATCTTAGCTTACAAATGATGTTGCCAAGCGAGAATGTTCGGCCGTCCACATATGGTATCATTGCACCAACGAGAGCATTGATCACAAGGCAGCTGCTCGACTCTTTGATGGCGTCCCATGATATCGGCCACAGCTCATTGTATGAAAGGACACGATGTGTTAGGGGAATGTCGGTAAGAGACAGAACTACACGGAGATATAAGGGCTGATTGCATTGATCATGATGCGATGAAAACACGATGGAGCATTTGAAATAGTGATACATCGAATAAAGGAATATGCTTCTGTTTCGTACTTCAGGGCGTGTGTTTCCATTTTCACTATACTCTTCCAGAAAGCACATGTTAATGTCGCGCTCTACTGCATGAATGAAAAATATGAGTTATATTCCCCAGCCACTGATATTCCAATGGACTCTATTTTCATGTCTCCAGTGAATAGAATTCACTACTTTGGGTGACGAAAAATGATGTTGGAGCCTTCCTGATCCCAATGAAAATAGTCTAGCCAGCTTTTAAATAAAATTAGGCCCGACCAAGTTACCCGGCGTAAGCTTGGGGATAACAGCTCATACCTTAGGCGGCTACAAAAAAAAATGCCCACTTGCATGAAAGTTTATCAGAGAAATTGTGCTATACGTAGAAAATTTAGCCACAGACTCATTGAATTTTTCAAGCAGCATAATGGAGCATATCGGAACATATTGAGATGACTGCCATCTCATGGGCTTCACAAACGCTCTGATAACAGGTTTCAACGGGCTCGATTACTTCATTCATAGTGCACACACTCTTCGTTTTGACATTTTAGAGATGTTTGCAAAAGGAAACACATTGTCTGGGTAATTGAACGTGATTAATTATTATTTACAAGGTCGATGGCTCGTTGGACAGAGCAGAACGTCAATCAAGGTTAAATCCATTTACGAACACAGTGGAGTGACGTAAACAATATCAGTTTTTGTGAATTCTTTACTTAAAAGCATTGTATTGTCAACTTCAGTGATGTAGCACAGGGCATTTCATCGACTCGTTGAGGAAATGAGATCAATGGATTTACACTCAAATTGTTCATCAAACATTTTACATTCAAGTTTGTGAGTTAATTTAATCTATTTCAATCAGTTTAGACACGAGAAATCTATCTGTTAAGCGATGAATAATTGTTTGATGAGGTAATCAGCATCTGCTTGATTAGGTTATCAGCATCTGCCTTCAAGAAGTAATCTTTATCCTAATAATTAGTAGTCATGGAGATGTTTCCATCTTAAGTAATCATGTTTTTGGGTATTGCGTGTTTGCTTGTGTTGAACTCGGGTTACAAAGAATTATACTCATAAATCGAGCGGGATCAATTCTCAATTTGGAATGTTTTCATCAACAAAATGCATACCCCATGTGACAAATAATGAAATATCGATGAAGTTCCTTCACTACTGATACAATCATTTTCACAGAGTCTATTATGAGTGCGAGTGGCCGGAACAGTAAATTACTCTGCACAAAGCCTGAATAACAACTGCTGTTGCGTTTTATGGCCCAGTTCAGCACACTGGTCTCGCATACCAGAAACTGAGTTTTGCGGTTCCTGGTCGAGGATTGACGGTTCAACAAAAAATGTAACAAATCATTACTGCACTGGAAATCAAATTGAAAGGTACAGAAAAATGTTACTTCTGAGTCTGGTGTCGCCTAGGCTGACTATAGACACCACTAAAAATGTCTGCGTTTCAAACACTCACAATTCATCAACCAAATTATGAACAAAGGGACATACATGGGTACATGGATACATAGCAAGAATGAAATACGCGACATAGATTTATGAGTTGAGTATGTGCCTGTAAACATTTTATGCGCCTGGGTACATTTTATGTCTCTCTCCCACATGAATATGTATATAGCAAAGCTCACTGTTAGAGAAGTAAAGCACATAACCACCCTCCAGTCAACATATCAGCGACGTCTCCCAGTCTGACATCCACACACGTACAATGGGTCCACAACATGGCAAGGCAGATAGATGCCAAACATTATTTCTATTACTATCGTGGTCTTCCTGCACCAGCAGGATTCTGTCGCACCTCTTTATTATTGGAGATAATTTGTATCTCTGTTTATCACATAATGCCTCTAGGAAGGGATTATTAAATATTATAATACTCTCCTTGAGGCTATAGGCACTTTTTCTTACTCGTACCTTAAGACAGTCAACATCATATGGTGCGGATACAAAGCTAGCACATGTTCTTCTAGGTACATCAACCAACCGATTGTTTCATTCAGAGATTGCTAGTCTAAACAATAATGGAATGATCAAATTCTTCAACACGGTAGCACGTTAAGTTCCTCAGTGGGTTGAGGTATTGCCATCCCTATACTATAACAATGTCAGAAGCAAGCAATCATTACTCTGGTCTCCTCCCTTCCTCTACTTCCATTCATCATATGGTCATCATCTCGTATCATCCCCCCATCACACGTCAGCAAAGGACACCTACTCGCAGACAACTCACATACTAGAGCCCTCTCGTCACCCCCGAACTAAAATTCCAACTAAAAATCACCAATCAGTACTCCTTATCATCCCCACACAATTAGCTTCCATGCAACGCCTTTTCAACACGGTCGCAGCAATAGCGTCCCCTCGGGGCCTCCTCATTTCTTCTACTACCCTCCTCCTCCTTAACTCTACACTAATCACACCAATTCGTTTAGCTATGATTGCTGCACAGCCCCGATCCTCCCCTTTCACTACCATTCCCTTACCTCAGCCCAAACTCCGACTCTACCTATTTCGCTAATCCCTCCCATGTATTACCCCCCTCCACCCATTCTTTCCTTGAGCTCCCACTTTCGTTGCCATTCCCTACTCTCAACCAAAACTCCAACATTACCCATCCGATCAATCCCACCCATATATTACCCCCTCCACCCGTTCTTTCCTCTAGCTCCCACCTTTTCTACCATTCCCTAACCTCAGCCCAAACTCCAACTTTCCCTATCCCGACAATCCCTCCCTTATGTTACCCCCCTCCATCCGTACTTTACTCTAACTCCCACCTTCGTTTCCATTCTTTAACCTCAGCCCAAACTCCAACTCAACCTATCCCGCTAATTCCTCCCATATATTACCCCCCTCCACCCATTCCCTCCTCTAGCACGGTTCAGCCATCCTCAGACATGCCTCTCTTCAATGACCGATCTAAATTTATTTTCCTTGGTTCTGCTCGGTCTCCTCTGCTCCAACCCACCCTCAATAGCAAAGAACAGAACCGCTAGCAAGAATATCCCAAACATACAAACAATGCCACTCCGGAATTAGGAATCAGATTCTTAGATACTGAAGAGCATATTAAAAATCTAAATGAGGGTGGCGTTGTTGATACAAAAACCAATAAACCGGATGAACGAATGCTCTTGCAGGTGACGGAAAACTTGCAACAATTCCCCAAGAACACCAACATCGACACCATTCTCGATGATTTAGAATTGAAAAGACAATCAACACTAGCAGACGGACATTGTATGACTCACGCGGTGAAAGGTTCCTCAATAAAACAAACCGGACTTAACGATGAAAACATCTTAGTGGTTATTAAGAACTAAAGCAATGGTGGAATCTTTCATTTACAAAAATGATTACGAAGCGTTCACTGCGTATGAAAAAGGATGATGGGTTCTTCTTCGAGATAGAAAAGTATTATGAAAATAAAGAGTACAATAGGAGTTTCGACGATCTAGTCCCCATAATTCTCAGCAACGCACTCAAAATACAAATCACAATCTTAGATGAAATAAACCCGGACATCTCAATGAAAACTGTAATTAATCAAACCAACCTTACGAATGATGAAGCTGCTCACTACTCAATATTTGTAGCCAAGAATGAGTACCCCTATAGTAGCCTTGCACCAACCCACCATCTGAAGCCGCATTTCGAACAACAAAATATTGCAGCGAAGCGAAACAAGCACGTGGCAACAAATGTGCAGTGTTCCAATAGGTATTCTCCTTCGCAATTCGACAATGATACATCCATATTCGATGAAGAGAAGCCTCGGCAATCATCCCAAAGTGACACCAACTGTCTTGTAAGTAAAAACAAATGACTAGACGCACAAAATGTTCAAGCTGGGAGCAGCACCACTCCTCAGCAACCATGTCTGTAAATACCCATCAAAACCTAGATAATATCGTGATTAAACATATAAATGTTAAAAGCTTAGGAACAAAGAGGATGAAGGAGGACTCAATTGACATTCTATTTTTGACTGAAGCCTGGCTGGAATCTGACATTACCACTACCCTCAATGTTATAGAAAAGATAGAGAAAGGAAAGAAGGTGGAACCGTGGTTTATGTGCGAGAAGAAAATACATCTTCTCATGTAATGCTTAACGACAGCAATGAAGTTGATGATCTTATGGGTGAACATCAGGTGACGAAAAAACAGATCGTTTGTTGTTGGTTCTCTTTACATACCACCCAAAGCAAGCTTACCGTCTTTTCAATACATCGATGAAAGATTTCAAGATGCTATCCGCTTAGGAAAGACGCTGTCCATTTTTGGAAATTCCAATGATGATCAATTAAATTGAAATCCAACGATATGAAACCGAATCTAGACAGACTCGGGCTGCATCAGCCTTTAACATAATGCAACAAGAACTACTACCGAATCCCAAACTGTATTGGATATGCTCATAAGTAACAATCCGTCTTCCGTTGTTACCACAGACGTGGAGCCCAATTCTTTCTCGGACCACCATAAAATAAACTGCACCATTAACATAAAAAAAGAGAAGAAACAGGTATAAAAAATATCCTGTCATACAAAAAATAAATTACAGCGCGGATATTTTCAGAACACAACTAGTAGCAAACATCGAGATGTAAAACCGATACATTGCACAAATAACGTCACAGAGCAGGCCCAATTACTCACACAGACTATCTTCCCACATGTCTTAACGCTGTGGTGCCAACGGAAACTAAAACAATGAAAAGCATGCCGGTTAAATGGATTACAGAAATTACGGCGAAACAAAATTGCACTTAAAAAATATTCCATACGCAGAGCAAAACGAAGCATCACTTGGTTTTGAATTATTTCGAACTCAAAATAGAAGAGTCAAATGAGAAGTCAGGAGGGCAAAAAATAAATAACATCATGAGGAACTAAAACAGTGCAAGAACAACCAAAGATAAACCTCGAATGTACTGAAAGAATTGTTCCCTACAGAAAAAAATCACCCCGCCTACTTATCCGAATACTCAAGCAGCTTCAGAGAAGCTTAACAACTACTTCGCTGAAGTTGGGGAACAGGTTCTTAAAGAGGTAACCCAGGAAGTTTACCAAGGATTAAAGAGCTACGCAACAGATATATGGAGTCCAAAAGCTTTCGATGGAGACACAACCAAGAAGCAAACGTCAAATGGAAACCAAAGCAAGTATCGCAACACAAAATGCTGTTGATACCTTGTGGAACAAAAATTCCACAGGAATAGAGTGTTTAGCCCTATAATATCTGAAAGACAGCCTAGAGTTTCCTTGCCTTATATCAGCACAGTTATTAACACCTACATTGCAAGTGAAACTTTTCCAGATGATTTGGAAGCATGCAATCATAAAAGCAATTTACAAATCTGAGGACAAGAATAAACCATCCAACTACAGACCGATCAGTCGTCTGCCGGTCCTATCTAAGATTCTAGAAAAGGTAATATCTATCCAATTGATTGATTACCTAAAACCAACCAGGCTGTTCAATGATAGCCTGTATGCTTATCGGCAAAATTTGTCAAGAGAAGACGCACGTATAAGCAATACTGAAAATCTGTTCAAAAACTTTGATGAGGGGCAGATATCACTGCTTGTATTGCTAGACTTATCGAAAGCATTCGACAGTGGAATACACATCGGAATAGATGTCTATTCCAGTGTCGAACATTGGAATAGACCCTACTTGGTTCGAAAGTTATCTGACGAATCGACAACAATCAGTTAAACTTCATAACGCAACTATGTCAAATTCGGCTACACTTGCCTATGGGGTCTCTAAAGGTTCGATACTTGGCCCTTTGTTGTTCCTGTTTTTTGTAAATGACGTCGACTGTAAACAACAAAAAATCAAGCGAAATGGTAATTCAAGCTGAAGATGTTCATATATTGCTTTGAAAAAAAAAACGTCAGATCTGAATGCGCTGAAGGACGACGCTGAGACTGCCGTAACTAATCTGAAATCTTAGTATGATAAAAATTAACTCAAGCTCAACTCTGAAAAAACAAAATGGATCGTGTTCGGCTCGTACTCGAAATGAAAAGCATTTCCAATAAATTTCTCTACCAGGATAGGCAAATCCGACTTTCCTGTTGGAGATAAAGTTAAAAGTCTAGGAGTATGATTTGATCATGATCTTTCCATCAAACACCACGTACATAACTCTGTGTTCCAAGTTGAATGAAACACTTTTGTTCCCAAACTCCGCAAAAAAAAAATTGGATTTCAAATCAGGATTACTGATTGTCCACGCTTTAGTATTTTCTCACATTAACTACTGTCTTCCAATTTGGGGGAAATGCTCCAAAACTCGGAGAGAGAATGTGCAAGGTGGTATAAAATTTGCGGCAAGAATGACATGCGATGGTAACCACAGAAGACAAGACCACGTAAGTCCTCTCCTCGAAAAATTACAGTGGCTCGATATCGACAAAAACTGGCACTCCATGAGTCGATCAGAATTCATAAAGATCTTCTAGAAAAACATTCATTAGGCAGTCAAGGTCACATATATTCTCGAGGTGAAAAGAACAATCGATCCACAAGAAATAATGATACTCTGCCCGTTGGAACATAGATCGACAAAGCTCGGCAGGAACACAGAAACTGCCTGTCGAGCTTTGTCGATCACTGGACCAAAATCCTGGAACAACCTACTAACAAGCCTCAAAAATCTTGAATCCAATATGCCCTTCATGAATAGGCTTAATGAACATCTATTGACCGATCAATTCAAAACCGTAACTTTGCCAACAAACACAAGCTAAATACATCATACCAGTAACCAGAAAATGCATTCTGTTCATGAGCATGTCTGAAACCACCACCACCAAACTCTCAACATCGAGACACTCTCTAATCGTTTATACTCTGACGATACATGTTTTCTATGTTGCAACCGATCACAATGGTTTTTGCCAATTAACATAAGTGTTAACTAGAGTTTTGTCAATTTCTATGTTTTAAATGTTACAGTCGTTTTGGTATGATTAAAATACCAACTCAGTCTTTTCGAGGAACGATAGACAGCTTCTAACTTTGACAAAAGTTAGCTCGATTTCAATATGATTCATTGAATTATTTCTAACAATTACCGTACCATTTTTGATGACACAATCATTGCCATATAAGCTTATATTATGCTTTGTCTTCTATAACAGAAGTATATTTATCCGACTTGTGTACTCCAGCATTGTATTATTATTATTAATAATTTCCTAGCGGTCTCGAAGTGTGTATATTGTATATTTCAATTGTTTGGTATGTTTTTATGTATAATTTTTTTTTTGTATAACCTCTGTCGCCTATTCACCCTTTCATTATTAATATAATGGTTTAGACCCATCTATACAATATGTTAGTGCTTTTCGATTTCGCAACCCAACACTGTATGCATATTTTCTGTATAATTCATGTCGTCCATCCACATCTTTGTCATCGTACAATAATGTAGACTACTCAATACGATATGTTAAAACTTTTTGAAGTCCCAACCCCATGTTCTCGGGACTCTAACCACATGCATCTTTGATTTCCCTCCCCATGTTCTTGTTATTTTCCACAACCATGTATTTTGATGTTTATCCACCCCAAGTATTTCTTATTTTTCAACCCCGCGTGTCACTGGTTTTCCCAACGCTATGTAGTCGGAATTATTTTGTCATAATAGACATTTTCTATTTGTGTACAGATGATACTATCGTAAATAATATTTCGCTCCATGAAATCCGAACCGGCGGCCACTAGAGATGGCTGAGACGAATTGAAATTGAACTCTCGTTTTCGTTAATTCAAATTGCGTAGTTGATGATGAAGTTTCATGTCTTATGTTTGAGAATTTATCAAGTTCTTTAAAATTGAAAACCCATTGCCAGGCGATGGAAATGAATGATCTAATATTAATAACCTCCGTGAGGTATATATGTATGCTACTCTCAGCTTACTGATAGTGGCTCTCGCAAGTTTACTCCACAGTGAGTTACAGTAGATAGTGTAGCAGTAGGTTTTAAAGAGCTGTATTTTAACATCTGTCTTGCAGAAGTTGAATTTTCTTATAAGCTGATTGCCAACCGCGTTTAATTTCCGAAGTTGCTTATAGATATCAGCATTGTCACACCAGTCGTTTTTTATCAAGTTACCAAAGTAGGGAAAACTATCCACATACTCTAACTGAGCGCCATTTAACATATTTCTAATCCAACACAATAATACTACTATCGTACAATAATGTAGTCTACTCACTACAATATGTTAGCACATTTTGATGTCCCAACCCCATGTTCTCGGGACTCTAACCACATGCATGCGTGATTTGCCGCACCACATGTACTAGTTATTTTCCACACCCAAGTATTTCGTTGTTTATCAACCCCCAAGTACTTTTATTTTCTCAACCCCGCCTGTCACTGTTTTTTTTCAAAGCTATGTAGTCGGATTTTTTTTTGTTCAAACAGACATTTCTGTACGTGCATAGATGATACTATAGTAAATAATATTTCGCTCTCTGTAATCCAAACCGGCGGCCCCTAGAGATAAGCAGTGACAAATTCAAATTGAATTTTCGAAGAACGATAGGTAGCTCCCAGCTTTGACAGAGGCCAACTCGACGAGTATATAACTTATTGAATCATATCTACCATTTACCGTATCATTTTTGAAGATAGAATCATTGTCACCTAAGATAATATTGTGCTTCATGTTCTATAACAACAGTATATTAATTTCGGTTTTCTGTACTGCAGTATCGAATTATTCTGATCGTCAATCATTGGATCATTTCCTAGCGGTCATGAAGAGTATATATTTTAGTGATATTTATATATTATATGAATAACTTATGTAGTCTATTCACCACTTCATTATTTCATACAATGTGTTATACCCATCTTTACAATATGTTAGCGCATTTCGTCATGAAATATGTATATCCAGTGCTATGTATATATTTTATGTACAATTTATGTCACCTATTCAACCCTTTAGTATTCATATCTTACACCATCTTTGCAATGTGTCAGCGCATTTCGATTTCCCAACCCCATGTTCTCA
>SDVV010043172.1:0-10274 GCA_016164225.1 Gammarus roeselii
TTACTCGGATGGATGACGCGGGTAATGCAAGACCAACGGAGCCCATGATACTATTCTTTACTCGGATGGATGACGCGGGTAATGCGAGACCAAAGGAGACCATGATACTATTCTTTACTCGGATGGATGACGCGGGTAATGCAAGACCAACGGAGCCCATGATACTATTCTTTACTCGGATGGATGACGCGGGTAATGCGAGACAAGTCAAGGTTGCCCAAACTATGCAAAAGTATTCCTCATGACATTCATGATATGACATCGAAGAGAGAGCGGAATAATAAAACGTTAAGGTCCGCATTCCTTCCAGAAACTGAATTGTATAAGTAAATATAATAAAATGTTCATGTTATGACAAGGGATACACAGTGTCAGGTGAACAAGGGTACGACGAGTATCAACCGATTTTCTTTTATTTAAGCAGTCCACAAAGGGGATAGAACCCTAGTGTGGCACAAAGGTGACACTGATCAGGCACTCCCAACCAGTGTAAGGTGGCCCACACTTGCATTTTTATTTTGAATCTCCTTAGCCCGCAAAATCTAAATCGAAAATCTGCGTTCAGGTAAATTCCAATCCAAAATTTGTTAGCCAGTGTTTTCTGTCAAGTCGTCGCCATTGCGAATGTCAACACTCTAAGACTCGTCCCCCGTGATACAGACACACCGACAGGAGAATCATACACAAACAGTTGAATGATGTGTTGAAATACTCTGCGTCTGATCCTTGGATACGAAAGCAGTTACTAGGAATACAGAAACGTTCAACTTCCACGAAGTGTCTCCCTTAAGAGCAGGAATCGGAGGGTCAGTTTAATGCATTGTTTGCCTGTCCTGGCATTTTTTTCAATTAAAATGCACAGCTAGAAGCCCAAATGCCACCCAGCAGTGGTGGGATGAGGAGGGGGCACAGAACTGACATGGGGCATAGGGGCAAAGACGGTTCATATGCTCTGCGTAGAGCAGTGAAAGTCTTCAACGGGACCATCGAAGTAGAAAGGGACCCAACTCCTTTAGTCTCGACAGACCACTTGGCCGCTTCGGTCTCAGGAATACTTCTTTTTATCAAGGCATCGTTGAGTTGCTGCTACTGCTGTAGAATTTGTTTAAGAGCAGCCTATACATTCGATCCCTCTACACCTCTTTTCACGAACAAAGCAGGCCGTCAGCTTAGTAGCTAAGTAATCGGTTTATACCAAGGAATTGAATCAGGTGAAAATATAACTTTCGTTTTAATATGGCATAGTGCATGCACATCAGTACTCGAAAATACTGATTTGGTAGACAGAGGAATCATTCACACACAAGAAAACACTCACAAAAGTATCATTCAAGTAACGGTGCCACTTCAGCCTGACGTTCAATTGTTCATGTCGATGATTTAGACTAATAAACATCGCTGTCTCAAAGCTATCCACGTTAATGCTGATTTTAAACTATGTCCCAGAACTAGATAGTAATTTAATACATGATCATTTCATTGTGAAGTATTTTTCAAAAAATATACCGACGTTTTTGTTTCAAACGGAGCAAAGTGACCATGCTACGCATACTATGGAAACAGGTCAACAATGAAGGCACCGACAGGGTTCTCATGAGAGCAGAGGCGTTAACAGTTATCGCATGCAGAGTCGAAACAAATATATAATGTTTGTGACCTTCAGTGGGTCATGAAATGCGACGTCCAGACGCATGGCGAACAAAACAATTGGTAGCATTGGCAAGCATCATCTTCATGGTGAGGACTGGGAGTAGAACGACCTCATTACAGACTCTTCAAAGCCTGGTGTTAATCCATGAACGACTGCTAGGTTTCCAGACAAATGGTTGCATTTCTGTTTAAACACAAATCAAATCCAATGAAAGCACTGAGGGACCCACTTTATCATGGATATCAAAGAAAAAAATCAGATTCTTTGCACAGAAAGACCGCATGGTCACTCATCACACTAACGTCCCACTACGGTGTTACTGTACAAGATCGTTGTGCTAACCAAAATATGGTCACCATTTCATTCTTTTGTGATAGTAACCATATTTGGTGGTCAATGGAACAATGAGAGTGTAGTAGTTACGCTTGGGTGGGCGTAGGCTTTAGTCTACACAATAATGGTGCCTATAACAGCGTCACAGCTGCTCAAACAGCATCCTACCATGGCTGTAACAGCGTCACAGCTGCTTAACTGCATCCTACCATGGCTGTAACAGCGTCACAGCTGCTCAACTGCATTATACCATGGCTGTAACAGCGTCACAGCTGCTCAACTGCATCATACCATAGCTGTAACAGCGTCACAGCTGCTCAAATGCATCCTACCATGGCTGTAACAGCGTCACAGCTGCTCAACTGCATCCTACCGCAGCTGTAACAGCGTCACAGCTGCTCAAACTTCATCCGACCGCAGCTGTAACAGCGTCACAGCTGCTCAAACTTCATCCTACCGCAGCTGTAACAGGGTCACAGCTGCAGTAGGTACTTGGTGTCGACTTGCACGTCACATCAGCAACCAAAGAGGTTGTCCGTGAATCCAACACTGTCAGGGCAGAGCTGGCTTCTCAATACAATAGTGTTCATTGGTGCTCTGAACCTGAAGAATGTTGTGTTGAATGTATTTTTGAATGTTGGGGTTAATATGTTGCAGAATAATGTGTTTAATGTGTTGTTGAATGTTGTGTTTAATGTGTTGCAGAATGTTATGTGTACAGTGTTGCAGGATATTGGGTTTAACGTGTCGCAGAATGTTTTGCTAAATGTGTTGCAGGATGTTGGGTTTAACGTGTTGCAGAATGTTGTGTTTAACGTGTTGCAGAATGTTGTGTTTAATGTTTTGCAGGATGCTGTGCTTATTGTGTTGCAGGATGCTGTGCTTATTGTGTTGCAGGGTGTTGGTTTTAATGTGTTGCAGGAAGTTGGGTTTAATGTGTTGCAGGAAGTTGGGTTTATCGTGTCGCAAGATGTTGGGTTTATCGTGTTGCAGGATGTTGGGTTTATTGTGTTGCAGGATGTTGGGTTTATTGTGTTGCAGGATGTTGGGTTTACCGTGTTGCAGGATGTTGGGCTTAACGTGTTGCAGGACGTTGGGTTTAACGTGTTGCAGGACGTTGGGTTTAACGTGTTGCAGGATGTTTGGTTTAACGTGTTGCAGGATGTTGGGTTTAACGTGTTGCAGGATGTTGGGTTCAACGTATTGCACGATGCTGGGCTTAACGTGTTGCAGAACGATAGGTTTAATGTAAGCTCACGAGGTTGTGACACCAGCATAAACAAGTAATTGGCTGAACCACCCCTACCCTGGAGGATGCTGTGGCGCTGCCGTTCAAAGAAGAAACCATCTGGCCTGACAACTTTCTAGTAGAAGGTCGGAACTTGCTGCAGCGAGCTTGGCTGACAAGGAACCAGAATGTGTTGGTGGCGGTGGTAAAGGCTGCTCAATGCCTAGGGCCACGGTCGTGCCGACTACTTTACTAAACTAAAAAATGCATACGAAGTCTAATGCTCTCATGCTACCCGAGGACCTGAACAAAAAGTTCATAACATCATCATTCATTTCAGAATAAAGGATGCTGTTATTGATTAGCATTAGGAGCACGACTGTTTGGAAAAATAATACGGCAGTAGATACTATACATGGGGACATCAATTGTTCTCTTGCAACAACTTCGAGCACGGTAGGCTGAACATTAAGTCCAACATACTTTGATTCAGGAAATTGGGCACACGTAATCAGACGAGAGAGAATGCATGGTCTACGAACTGCAGTGGAATGCCGCTGTGCACGTTAACTGCTGGTACCACTAGTGGTTTAAACTGTGGTATTCGTGAATGCGTCTACGAACTGCAGTGGAATGCCGCTGTGCACGTTAACTGCTGGTACCACTAGTGTTTTAAACAGTGGTATTCGTGAATGCGTCTACGAACTGCAGTGGAATGCTGCTGGGCACGTTAACTGCTGGTACCACTAGTGGTTTAAACTGTGTTACTCTAACAATGTGAATGCGTCTACGAACTGCAGTGGAATTCAGTCTTTCCCGCAGTGAATTTGGAAGCACTGTCTGGTTGCCCCAACAATTAATACAGACATTTAAACTTGAAAAATCACGGACAGGATAATAATATAAAATATAATATTAGGCAGGATACAGTTCCCATCTACCTACATAAAAAATTACTATAAACTGTTGCAACTAGTGGATTTGTCAAGAGTTTTTTTTTCAGGGGGTATCTAACAATAAAATTTGACGGATGAGCTAAGATGCGCTTTTGGCTGGATGCGAAAACGCAGTACAGCTAAACAACACCAAGTAAAGAAGATAGATTTTCTATTTCTGAAATATGACGACGATTTTAACGACCTGACAGGATTGAACAAACCCGACTGGCAAGAAGTACTTACGTCCTTCCGGAGCCGGCACTGTGACGGGCACATTAGTAGCGGCAGCTCCTTGTCTCTCAACGGCGACCGCGGCCGATGCGGCCGGTCGGGCTTGAACCACCAAAGGATTGTTCAAGTCGACAAGGGCGTTGAAGTCGAAGTCTTGTGGGGCAGCTGAAGACAGGCAAGCGAAGGCCAAAATGACCAATGCACCGAACTTCAAACAGGTTTGGAATTTCATTTTGTTGGTGTTCGTTTGATTTGGGATACGACAGACGAAGGCCTGGTGTGATCGTATGGGATACGACAGACGAAGGCCTGGTGTGATCGTATGGGTTCTGTTTTCTCTACAATAAAGAGTCGTTATGTAAAAATTTTGTAGTTCTGTTGTTCAAATTGGATAAAAAGATCACTACGTCAAAAAATCCTAACTGTACAGCCTATGGGACAAAAGGAAAATACTTTGAGAAGTGCATACACTATTGTACCCAAATATCATTAGAAATGATACCTGTGATCGTTGTAGGCTACTTACACCAATATTATGATAAGCTATCGCATAAAATCCAAAAACCAAGTTTGACCTACCGACTACAGAACCAGCAATTGTCCCGGCAATCTCTTCAAAGTCGTAGCACCTGTAGCACTATTCGTACCAGACGAAGAAACAGGAACTAAAACATGCAACTGTGTGTCTGTACAGGAATAAGCTGACCCAGTAACCTAGAGCCTCACTAGCAGCCAACGTCCGGTCGTCGGAATAGAGATGGCTGCTATAGAGGCTATGGTTAAGTGGTTCAGGACGGTCACGGGTTGTTACGACGGCCTGACTTTGACTAGCGCCAACATAGAGAAAACTACCGCAAGATATGCTGCGGATGGACTTGAACGATTTGTTGTTGACGTATAGTGGTCTCGGATGTCCTCAATAGAGGAAGACGCAGGGATCGCTGACACCTTTTGCATCAAGGTTAGAACTCCAGGGTTTCTCTGGAAGATGCAAGTATCGCCTACTTATTTTGCATGAAGATTAGACTCCTTGGGTTTCTCTGCGTCCCATGTTTGACGAAATTATCATAAAGATTTAGAAAGGTCACTAGAGACAAAATAAAACGGGTTCAATTAAAATATGTCAGTCAGACTCGACAGCTTCCTCCGAATACAAGGTGCTAAGAATGAGGTAAAACATTTTCAAACCAGTAAGTGCCAAATTCTGCATTCAATTTTATTTTTACATGGGAATGTAATACATGCAATTTAGAATATCAAAATTGCATAGGACCTTTTAGGTACAAAACGTATCTATATTCAGGTGCAGCGCCCACCAAGTTCTGAGACCCCAGGATTGAGCCCCATTGCCCAATACTCGACGCGTAATTTTAATGCAGCTTAAGTAGTGATCCGGGCTTCTGCCATCAAGGCAGCACAGATGGCTGTATTCCGAATAAGTTAACGAAAAAATATATATAAAAAAGTAAGAAAATTGCACAAAATTGACCCCAAAGGCTCTAGCAATGTATGAAAAATTGAGAATTTCAATTCCATGTATTGCTGGCGGTCGCTGTGTTTAGCTGTTCTGAAGCCTAGATGTATTGCAGTAAAGGTCGCTCTTAGAGTTAAACAACGACATTCACACCTCACTCAAATATTCCATATAATTCTCGCGTGTTTCATAGGAAATCGACCTCTTCAGTTCGTTCAATCTAAGAAGTTCACCGCGACCTTTGAGGTAGCAGTCTTTCGATGAACACACGCTGGAGACCGTTTTTTCCTACGGGGTCAAGCATATCGTCACTATCCCAAGGTTGCGCAACAATGCCCAGGCACCAGGAGAAGATTTCGACGGAGACAGACCACAGAAACAAACAACTAACCCAACCGAACAATCGCATATATTTTCCAACGAATTCACTGGTAATCCAAACGTCTTCGTCGCACTAAAGTAAGAAGCCTTATCATCATCACCACTACCAAAAGCAGCAGTCGGTATTTGTATCGAGGAGACCACCCTTCACCCCTCCCTTGCAGTTGGGAACTATCTCTTTAGCCACTTCAATCTACTCCCGACGGAGGAGGAGCGCGAGCAGGAGGCTGTTGACTGGGCGACGACGCGTACGCAACTGAACAGGCCGCGCGCACGAGCAGGCCAACTTTCGTTGGAAGAACGAACGTCGTCGTTGCCAGGTAGGGGGGCTGGGGAGAGAGGGAGGGTATTGCAATGTGGATGGAAGTGGCGAGTTCGCCGCGGGAGCGTTGGTGCTCACTTGTCTGCTCGCTCACTCACTGGCCTGCTCGCTCACTCACTTGTCTGCTCGCTCACTCACTGAGAGCGACTGATTCAACGTCCGCCCGTGAGAAAGAAAACCGTTTTCCTCTATCAAGGGCATAATACAGAGATGCGACCAAAGGGTCCTGAACAGACATAGCAAAGGTAAATGTCGACGGTGTTCAGCTGCGTTAATTCATTCAAATTCTCAATATACAGAGGCATAGCCAGGACAGGGAGGACCGCAATAGAGGTCTTCATATGTAAATGAATGATATCTAATAAAAGTCTTAAGGAAATCCATTGTTCACTTTTGTTTTAAAGACGAAAAACGGGAGTTAACTCGAGCTTCAATGATGAGTGAGCAAAGACGTTATGCAAAGGGTATCAACAAGAAGCGGACGGAGCTCCTAAAGGAAAATTCCCTTCTATTAACAAGTGATCTTACGGAGAGTACAAAGACCAACACCCGTAAAGGGCAAGTCGAGTTCTAAAAAGAAACAGACTCATCATCTTGGGAAGGGGCAAAGGAGAACGACTCACCTACCCAGACTGACTCAGACGACTAGTTCACCTTGTCGACAAACCACCACACTTATCTTCGAAGTAACCGGTAGTAGGTATGAACAAAAATATCCTCTTAAACTAGACATGGATAGAGCACAGGTTTCATCCAATGCTGGGATTTGTTATGTAACAAATACCAAGGGTTCCAATCGAGGTATTGGTCAACAGTTTCGCCACGATTTGTTATGTAACAAATACCAAGGGTTCCAATCGAGGTATTGGTCAACAGTTTTGCCTACTTAATAGACAATTTATAGTTAGGTTCATCAACATTTTCATTGGATAAGTTGTGTGGGTTGAAGCCCTCCCCGCGAAGAGCTGTTGATCAGCCATGCATTGTTCAACACGGGGCCACGAGGTGGCCGCGAGGTGGCCCCGCGTTGAAGTAGAAGATCAAGGTTCTATTGAGCGCAATGAGGAAGGCAGTCAAGGATCATTGTAGAGGTAGACTACAACAACGGTCTAATATGTTGGGCATTCAGATGGTCATATGGGGTGTTCAGAGGCACACAACACTTACAATTTGTGCAATCATAGTGGATAAATCAAGCAGAATAAGACTTTTCAGTTCAAATCGATTACTGCGGTTGATACCCTCGTTGACTAGAGTTAAGGCGTTTTGATTTAACATGACAGTTTGTTCCATTAAAACTTTGTATGAATCATTTTGTTAATTTCAGTACTTCAGAACATAACACATGCCGTTGAAATCAATCTTTGTAAATTCAATGATAAATTATATGAAGTGGGATATCCAGTAGAAATTTGACGGACGGGACAGTATTGTTATTGCGACGCCAGCTTTCAAAAGGCGGAGACACGCAAAAGTGTACAAGACGTTCCATTTGTTATACCAGGAAATAACCGGTGGCAACAACAGGCCGAATGGAGAAAATTGTTGCACACCCTCGAGCGTTTATAACATTAATCAGTGCCCTGGCGAGTACCTCTTACATTCCTATAACAGGAACTTGTAAGCAGTTTGAGGGTCAAAGTTCCATAACAGAGCTGAGTTGGTGGCACAGACAGGCCTGTCTTGAACCCTTACCTATGGCAGGTAGCCAGCTAGGTACAAGAAGTGAGGGAGGGGTACAAGAAGTCAGGGAGGGGCACAGGAACACGTGCGACGATGGTCTAGCGTCGGCTGCTGCGCCCATGCTGCCCCGGTATAGTGTTGGTGGCATACACTCTTCTTTGGGACCGCCGAACGATGTGACCCTTGAAGGGTCATCACCTGCCCTCCACCCCCCCCCCCCTACACACACACTCACCTCCGGGGATGGAATGCGGGGCAATAGGGCAGCCAATGAGCGATGAGGAGGCGAGGACAGGGACTTGGGGGATGGGTTAGTGGGGAAGAAAGGAGATTGCAGCGGCTATTGGTGTATTAGGGATGACGTCACAGAGCCTGGACAAGCCGCCTCCAAGAGGAAAAAAATTACTCCGTAGACTAGATACTGCCTAATATAACGTGTGATAGAGCATGCACCAGCTGCCGTGCGGGTATAGAAGTGGTGCTATCCGAGACGTTGACGCATCTCTACATGGCGTGTGGAGGGATTTCGAGGACAGAGATATGCATTTAGATGGCTCAATGACGGTTAAGAGCAAATTACTTAGATAAGGGATCAATGCTCAATTGCAATAGTTACTGTAAAAGAACGATAACGGGGACGTGGTTGTATTAAAGTAGTGGAACATTATCATAAAATAATCGAACATCCAAGAGGCGGAGAGAAAACATTTGATGATCTTACTTTTTTTCAAATGGACACCCACTTTAAAATAACAAATTTCCGTTATTTACCATCGTTATCAATAAAAAAATCAGTGTTTCTAGCAGGAATGCCTCATGCGAGGCGTCACGATGACACGGCGTCTCACCTGAGACGCCGTGTCATCGTGACGTTGAGCAGTGGACCAATGCAGCCCAATAATGGGCCTCGCTCTTCGCACGCATCTGGATAGCAGCAATTCCTGTTGAGTTAGCAGTAGCATTTAATGCAGTAGCCGACGCTTTTAAACACTCATTGCGACTCTCTACAGTGTTTGTTGAGCGGGCAACTTTGAACACGTTACACGTACCGTCATGAGGACGCGTGACAGGAATGCCTTAGAGCCTCTTGTCCCCCATCAGTACGCACTTCACGGCACTGACCCCCCTGACCCCGCCCTTTAGTACCCCCACAGCACCCGCCCTTTAGTACCCCCACAGCACCTTGCAGAAGGAATTTACCACAGGAATGTTTGTTTGGGGCAATCTGCTTCTGATGGGGTACAGTCCACTTAGAAAATCTTCCGGATTCCAGAGGCTGACCTAGTCAACTCGATAATATGGCTATATGGCGATGATATGGCTATATATAAGTTACAAAACTAGCTAAGTAAAGTTTCTATTGTTGAATCATGAACGGTGGCTTGGCTTAAGCCGAGCTATTTTTAAGCGAGGATAAATTTGCAACTAATCTTGAAACAATCGTCATTATAATTAGATCCGCTGTACTGTAGGCGACTTAATGGAAGAGGTGAGCAGAGGAGTGAACTGCGCTTTCTTTTTCTGGCCGTCTGCCCTCAGATAGCGTCCAGCTGTCGGCATGTTCGTCTCCTTAGTGAACATTATTTCTCTTTTCCACCTGAAATGTCACTCCA
This sequence comes from Gammarus roeselii, assembly GCA_016164225.1. Taxonomy (NCBI): domain Eukaryota; kingdom Metazoa; phylum Arthropoda; class Malacostraca; order Amphipoda; family Gammaridae; genus Gammarus; species Gammarus roeselii. The sequence continues at coordinate 9,855 of SDVV010043172.1, forward strand.
CTGGACAGGCGTTCCGGTATATGACTGAAGACATAAACTCTCTATGCAAACTTCTTGAGCAATATCGCAAAGGAGATAATCAAACTCGATCAGACAAAACTACCGTATTTACATGCCAGAATTGGTAAAATAACTGACGCTTCTCTCATGCAGGACCAGCTGCTTGACGCTATAGGCGGAGACCGTGGCCAGCCGTCGTGCTAGCACTCTCAAACAGGGGAGAAAAAAACATGCTAACAAAATGTCCGCTCGAGGGGTCATGAAGATCATTAATGAACCATTATTGATCATCTTTACTTTGTGTCAGTCAACGTAGCTGTTACAAATTAATTGTATATATCAATATCTAAATCTATATCTATATATCTATATATCTATATATCTATATATATCTATATATCTATATATCTATCTATATAT
>SDVV010043173.1:0-10274 GCA_016164225.1 Gammarus roeselii
CCAGCTTCGCGGCTAAGTGACAGTGAGTCGCAAGTAAGAATCCTTGTCAAATATATTATGTTCACCATCCATTACGGTTTCGGTCAAAATAATGCAGACGACAGCTTATATCTATTTGAGGGAAATTTGTTCTAATAACATGCACATAAGTCCTAAGTCTTGGGATTATGCATTTATCTTATTATGTCAACCAATGCGTTTGTGTTGGAACAATCAAGCGACAATTTGCTCAGAAACAATACTGAGTTTGACACTGAAAAGTGCATAGATTTTGAGTTTCATTTTGAAAACGTTCGTTTTCTCATTGAATTCGTTTTTTCATTGAATTCTTTTTCTCAATAAATGAATAATTTTCTATGCGTGAATATAATACAATTTAATAATATACGTGTCTATAATTTCTGACTAATTGCAGCAGCCCATTCAAGTTGCCCTCGTAGCTCACTCGCATTAGCAAGCAGGGCTCATGCCATTGCACATGATTAGCTCACCCTCAAATGAAGATATAAGAACAAATTTTTGGTTAATATTTTTTTTTGGTCTGATGACAGGCTTCTAAAATATAGAAAATCTATCAATACTCAGTGGATACCTGCCCTGTCTTTGTCCGCGTGATGAGCTGTCCCGAGCACACCATGGCTACTTAAAAATACATTAGAGTAACTGATACGAATGGTACTATTCCATTTACATTCCAATGCTATAAATAAATGTATATTGTTTTATGGACATCATATATTATTACATTGGTCAACGGAAGAAAACGTGATATTGAGATATTGATCTCCAGCAGGAGATAGGGTTGGTAGCAACTACCCAAGATGGTGTTATACATTACTTTAACTCATGTAATCACACGTTTTAAACGGACGACTAATCGTAAAATTCTGCAAATGTGCATAATAATATCATCTGAAAAAAATGTATAATCATTCGAAAAATTATATTTGAATATAAGGTGTATTCAAAGAGAGAGATCTGAGATACTGTTCACGCGTTTATCTATAAGCTGTTCAAATTTAACAGAACACTTTACTAGAGAGCAGAAAATGTGAATGTTCGAAAAACTTTTGTTGAAACATCAGGTAACGCGTACACCCTATTGATGCTGAAGCTCATACACAACATGCAACGTTCCCTGTTCGCTTACGTCGCTCGCCTCTCTACCCTCCGCCCCCTTTCCCACCATCCTTGTCGCCACAAACAAGAAACCATCGCGTTACGGTCGACCCTACACTCCATCACTGTCCCATTCTCTGCCCTGGAGTATAAACTCCTTCATGACCCCAATATTCCCTTGTGTTCCTGTTCTCACCCCCCAACTCCCGCCCACCCGCAGGTGTTCTGTCAGCAAGAGCCTTATTGGGCCGGCGGTGGTGTTGGCTATCAGGGAGCAGACAGTGAGAAGTGACGAGCACAGGCTCATGACCCCTCAGCTACGATATTTTTCACTGGCCAGAGAAGGTGTCATCGATAGCAAGCTGGATTTATTCAGAAAAGATTATGAATTGTCGCGCATCAAACTGCATGAGTCGATCTGTGGTTTTCATCGGAAAAGCAGAAAGCTCGTGCACAAAATCTGTGGTTTACTGCTATAGTTGAACCTTCTCGCTGTAAGTCTACAACGAAATTTACCAATAAAATTTAGTTCTTTCATTCAAAAAATTGCTAGAAGTGCACAAACTTCGAATAATAATAAAATGTTTTTATTAGTCATTCATTTCGCAAATTGATTTTTGCAGCTGATGACAAACGAAGATGTCAGTTTCAGTGTTATATTATCGATTAATTCCATTGTCCCTAAATACATTATGCCTTCAATCCTTACTTGGAGTTCATTAAATCAGTATTTAACATAACATATCTTCATCAACTTTCGAAATATTTGCTATGAAAAATCATCGTTTGATGTCAGCCACCGTAACTTACCAGAGGTAGTTGAATCCTGGTAGTAGTTACCGTGGAGTTGAAGGAACTTTTCTTCACTGCACAACTTGAATGCGGAAAGTTTTTGTGTCAACTGACGTTAATACTTATGGATCACAGATACCATTTTAGTAGTAGGTTACGAAGATAACCACATAGCATTATTGAATAATTAAAATGAGTGAAATTAATATAAATAAAAACTGAAGATCAATGGGGTAGTGATAGAAAAGGGAAAGTTTTGACCAAAGAAGATAGGAAAGACATAGAAATTAAATACTGGAATATTGAATTGGATTAATAATGATTCTTGCTAGCGGCTCCACACAATTTGTGTATGAAATAAATTAAACACAAGGTTGGGTGGAGACTCATCGGGTTCAGAGCATTCAAGGTAGCACGATCATTCACAGTAGACTTGCGCAAACGACAAACCGCAGCTATCTTGCATCACTCACTAAATCCTCAACTATTATATCGCGGATAAAATACAAGTCCCACTACACGCATAAGGATACAATTTTATCGGTCGATTCTTTTTATAAGGTAGTTGAACGCTAGTAGGTTTACCCTGTAATAACACGACAATATTATTTGACGGACATGGGGCAAAACAACTGAGTCGCTCCCACTATCGCTGGTCGATTGGGGCCAATACAGAGACGGTCTTTTCCACATCGAAGCCTCGGGCATTGCCTCATTGCAAACACTAATGACCAGTACACTTCCGTCAATCCAGGAATCAATCGATGTGCCAATTTTCTGACCAGCCGTCGTCAAACAAATGAACGTGATGAATTTAGCTTTGAAAAAGTTTTATTTTTCTATGTAATAACTGTACAAAAATACTAACTACCTTACTTAATTCACGTAAACAGAACACTGGTTCTAAAATAACACAACACGAGTGAGCGACATACCCCTTCTTGTTGGACCTCAAGCTCAGTCTCAAAGCTTTGCCCTCTGGCCCAACCTCGCCCTCCGAGGTCCATTGGCGCTCTGTTTGTTACCCTCATTGCACTCGACCCAAGCTCCATGTTTCACCACTCGGTTTTGAATTGACCGATAGCAAGACGCAGACAACCACGATGCTACGCCCTCATTGAGTTTGAGACGCCCACGTCACTACCTGCACTGATGTCATTGTAGTACGATCAAAGAATGCTCACAAACTTACTAGCCACATTAGAGAATGGGTTACCGAGAACTACGGTAACCAATATCACTACGTTTCATGAATACTATTAAAACGCGTAGCACAATTTCTTATTAATTGCGTCTGCATTAACTACCGTTGAAAACATTGAGTTATAACAATGAAGTAGTTGAAACTGGCTACAAGGATCCAGTATCATGTCAAGGTCGACATACTGCAGCTTGTGATCATACATGCATGAAGCATTTTACTCGCACAAAATGTTAACTCATCGATCCTTTTTTGCAGCAAATTCAGCACGTATCAGCAGTGCTGCTGTCAAGAGCATATATGCATAGTTAATTATTATACACAGTGGAAACGTATGTTGAGGTTTTTTATTATTTTATTAGGACGAAGCAAGTCAATCGTCGCGACTTGATTAAGCACTCACCTAATCAGGCTGACCGCACTACGGTCCTCACCTATTCAGGCTGACCGCATTACGGTCCGCACCTATCCAGGCTGACCGCACTAAGGTCCTCACCTATTCAGGCTGACTGCACTAAGGTCCACACCTATCCAGGCTGACCGCACTAAGGTCCTCACCTATTCAGGCTGACCGCACTAAGGTCCTCACCTATTCAGGCTGACCGCACTACGGTCCTCACCTATTCAGGCTGACCGCACTACGGTCTCAGCTTCATTTCATCATTCCTGCGCCCTGTCATCCGACTGATATCAGTAAAGGTGGAAACAACGTTTATTAATGGGTCATACATTGTGCTTCTTTTACAGTACAATATCGGGATTTAGCCAACCCATCAACGTATCTGAAAAGACCATACAACTATCGTCAACTTGTTTCAGATTTGCACATAATCAGTTCTATAATTCCGGTTTATTTCAAGGTTATCAAGTTTTTAACCCATGTTTGATCTTTCACAATTTCAGTACATTTTTATCATCATCATATCTCATTTGATTTAAAGGACGTCGTTTAGGGATGCATGGGATTTCGGCGGTGGATTCAAGGGATTCAAGGAAATGGAAGTTATACGTTACTAACACAGCAGTGATTACCAACTCCATTACAAACAATCAAACCAGTTCTCTTTCTTCAGTATTATTGAGGATAAATACAAAGATCATACCCCATTTTAATTTGAAAGGACTCATCCCTCAAAAAATGCGAACGCTTTGAAATGAAATAACACTTAATTTGAGTATCAATGTCCGTTTAGATGAAATAGTTCCTGAAGTATGTAACAACGTTCGATTTAAAGAAATGGTGCCAAAATTATGTAACTATTTTGATTTGATGCAGGAGTGTCTGTTATGGAAACAATGTTTGATCTAATGAACAAGTTCTGAAGTATGACACAATTCTCGGCTCAATGAAACAGTTTCAAAAATAAAGCTTTTCAGGTTGTGATAATCGGGTAAATCAAGGTAGGAATGATCAAACATTGGTTTTAGAATAGTCTTTTTGTATAAAGAAAAGTAACAAGTCAATAGGTAAACTCAATAGAGCACTGATATAATATTGATTGTCATAACGGACACAAAGCAAAAAGAAATGTATCAAGTGTAAGACGAGCGTAGGGTAGAGTAGAAGCCTACACCCGAAGGCTTCAGCTGCTGGAGAGTGTCCCAGCTCTGCCCGATGGTTGTAGCTGATGGCAAGTGTCTGTCCTCTGCCCTCTATCGTTCGGGTCTGCTCCCTGAATAATATGGAAGGGCATGGGTAGGTGTATGAAGAAATCCTCCAAAAAGGGAACAATTCACATTTTTCGACCATCCAAAGAGGCGGGGCGTTCTAGTACCCAGACCTCATTGGTACACTACAATTGAGTCCGTTAACTATATTACAGGCTCCTCCCATCTATTGTTTACCATATATGATACCCCTGAGCTAAACAGTGTTATTGGATCTAGTCCCTACGATTGCTGACACACGGAGTTTTACAAGGTGCGCAAATGGCCCTCAACTCGTCAACGTCTCCGACGTTATACGATCCATAATGGGACCACCTGTTTCTTTTAAACAAACATCGGAGGGGAATTAAAAATATGCATGGCAATGGATTTCTTCGTGTAACTTAAGATAAGTTTAACAGGCCTAAGGCCTACACTGTTTCTAGGACACACACTACGCACCTCTCGATGGTAATGTTCGGTTAGCCATGTTTTATCAAATATGTGCCAGTGGAGGCCGATCATAACATTAGTTCCTTTAGAATGTTGCAATGTTAAGTTTAACGAAATAGTTCCGAAAGTATGAAACAATGTGTGTTTTATGAAATATTTCCTTAGGTATGTAGCAACGTTGGGTTCAATGAAATAGTTATTGGCTTATGTAACAATATTTGGTTAAATGAATTGGTTCCTAGTGTATAAACAACGTTTGATTTGTTGAAATGGTTCCCAAAGGCTTGTAAGAACCTTCGGTATAATAAAATTGATCCTGAAATATGAAATTATTTCTGTTTATTGAAATAATTCCTGAAGTATGTAACAATAATCGGCTTAATGAAATAGTTCCTGAAGTATGTAACAATGTTCGGATTGATGAAATAGGCCCGAAGTACGTAATAATGATCGGTTTAATGAAATAGTTCCTGAAGTACATATGTAACAACGATCGGTTTAATGAAATAGTTCCTGAAGTATCTAATAATGATCGGCTTAATAAAATATTTCTTGAAGTACAAAACAATGTTCGGATTAATGAAATAGGTCCTGAAGTATGCAACAATGTTCGGTTAAACGAAATATTTCCTGAAATACGTAACAATGTTCGGTTTAATTAAATAGTTCCTGAAGTATGTAAAAATGTTCGGTTTAATTAGATAGTTCCTGAAGTATGTAACAATGTTCGGTTTAATGAAATAGTTCCTGAAGTACATAACAATGTTTGGCCTAATGAAATAGTTCCTGAAGTATGTAACAATGTTTGGCTTAATGAAATAGTTCCTGAAGTATGTAACGATATTCGGTTTAATGAAATAGTTCCTGAAGTAGGTAACAATGTTCGGTTTAATGAAATAGTTCCTGAAGTATGTAACAATGTTCGGTTTAATGAAATAGTTCCTAAAGTGTGTAACACTGATCGGCTTGAGGAAATAGTCCCTGAAGTATGTAACAATGTTCGGTTTAATGAACTAGTCCCTGAAGTATGTAACAATGTTCGGTTTAATGAAATAGTCCCTGTAGTATGTAACAATGTTTGATTAACTTACTTGTGCTGATAGAACACCCGCTGGTGCTCCGTCCGTTTGAGCCAAATTGGGTCTTCATAAATCAGAAAGCCCGTGCAGGAAATGTGTTGTTCACAGCAACAATTGGAGCGTTTCTCCGTAACTCTACAATGAAATTGTCATATGTAAATTAGCTTTCCTATTCATAAAGTAATTGAAGAGCACAAATCTCGAATAAATAAATCAAAACCTAATTTTTGCAGCAATTGTTAAACGACGATGTCATTTTCGGGTTCAAATCAGCGATAAATTCAGGAGTCTTCTCAACATCATGCCTTCAATCTTGAACTAGAATTCATTATGACAGGAATCAATTCCATTCATCACTTCCGGAATATTCGCTATGAAAATCATCGTTTGATGTTAGCCCTCGTAACTCGCCAGAGATAGTTGAATCCTGGTAGTAGTTACCGTGGAGTTTGCGGTATTTTACTTTGGTGTACAAATTTAATGTGGGAAATAGTTGTACCAAATGACGTTATAACTTTTGTAGCCTAGATGCCATTTAACAGGAGATTACGAAGATAACCCCATTCAACTGTTTTACAGTTGATATAAGCGAATATAATAAAAATAAAAGATTGAAAATCAAAGGGACTTTGATAGAGGAAGGGAGTTTTTGGCGAAAAAGGGACAGGTTAGAGATAGAGGTTAATTATCGAAATATTGAATTGGATAATTGATGATTTTTTTTCTAGCGCTGGTGCGCAATATATGTATGAAACAAATTAAACACGAGTTTTCTAGAGACTCATCGGGTTGAGAACAGTCAGATTAAGACAAACATTACACCAGAGTAGCCTGAGCAAAAAATGGCATCACTCTTGAATCACTCACTAAAATCCTAAACATTACATCGCAGTTTTACAATTTCATAAATATACTTGTTTGTAAGGTAGATCAACACTCACAGGTTTACACATGAGTCGCGGGACATGGAATATTATTTAATAGAAATGACGCGAAACAACTGAGTCGCTCCCGCTTTTTTTGACCGCTTCGAGCCGATCCAGAGCAGACTTAGAACTAAGATTTCTTCCGTATCACAGCCTTGGGCACTGCCTCATCGTAAGAGCTAGGAACCAAAGCACTCCCGCCAAGCATGCAATCAGTCGCTGGGCCAATACTCAGACCAGTCCTCATATAAACACCCACCCTAGCACTAGAATGGAAGATTAGTCGAAATGAACATGCACTTGAAATGTTCTTTGTAAGTAACTACTACAAAAAAAAGGAATTCCCTAATTTAATTCACGTTAACAGAACACCGTAAGGCCTGGCCTTCTGGCCAACGTCGTAAGGCCTGGCCAACTGTAAGGGTAACAAGCCTTCTGCTTGTTACATTCACTGTACTAGACCACAGCTCTTTATCTCGAGTCAAGGATTCATAAAGAATGCAGTTATGTTCTCTTTAATGAATAAGTTCCTAAAGTATGAACTAAAAGTTAGGTTTGATGAAATTGTCCCTTAAAGATGTAAGAATGTTCGTTTTTTTTATATAGTTCCTTAAGTGTGTATTAATGCTTTGTAACAAATTATGTAAAAAAAAACGTTTAAATTACTGGTTCCTCAAGTTTGTAACGTTATTAGTTTTTTAATGGTTCCTAAAGTATGTACCAGTCTTCGATAAAAATAAATAGTCCGGGGAATATGTAACAATGAATGGCCCTATGAAATAGTTCCTAAAGAATGTAACAATAATCGGTGTAATGAAATAGTTCATGAAAAGCGTTTGGTTTGATGTAATTGTTTATGATGAATCTAACAAAGTTCGATTCAAATTAAAAAGTTCCTGGAGTATTTAACGATGTTTGGCATAATGAAAACATCCCTAAGTATGTAACATTGTATGACTCACTGAAATGGTTCGTGAATCATGAAACAATGTTCTGTTTATTGAAACAGTTCAGGAAGGATGTAACAGCGTTGGATTTGATGAAATTGTTCATGAAGAATGCAACAATGCTAGGCTTCATGAAATGATTCTTGAAGTATGTAAGACTGTTCGATTCAATTAAATTGTTCCTGAAGTATGTAAGAGTGTTCGATCCAATGAAATAGTTCCTGAAGCATGCAACAATGTTCGGTTTATTGAAACAGTTCTTGAAGAATGTAACAGCTTTTGGTTTGATGAAATTGTTCATGAAGAGTGTAACAATGTTTGGCTAAATGGAAAAATGCCCGAAGTGTGTAACAGTATTTGGCTTTATGAAATGGTAACTGAAGTATGTAACAATGTTTAGCTTAATAAAATAATTCATAAAGAGTGTGACAATGTTCGGTTTGAATAAATAATTCCTGAAGTATGAAACAAAGTTCGGTTATGAAGTAGTTAAAGCTTCTGTTTTATTTACACCGAAAATTGATCTCCAATTACATACATAACTAAGATAATTTATGTTAGGAAATATATATCATTTCACTGTGCAAAATCATTGCTCTCTTCCATCGAGGAACTGATAGGTCATTGCCATCTCCCATGAAGGCCCTGAAAGATCAATGCTCTCTCCCATGAAGGCAATGATAGATCATTGCTCTCTCCCATGAAGGCACTGATAGATCATTACTCTCTCCCATGAAGGCACTGATCGATCATTGCTCTCGCCCATGAAGGCACTGATACATCATTGTTCTCTCCAATGAAGGCATTGATAGATCATTGCTCTCTCCCATGAAGGCACTGATAGATCATTGCTCTTTCCCAGGAAGGCACTGATAGATCATTGCTCTCTCCAATGAAAGCACTGATAGGTCATTGATCTCTCCCAGGAGGGCACTGATAGATCATTGCTCCCTCCCATGAGGGCACTGATAAATCATTGCGCTTTCCGCAGAAAGGCTCTGATAGACCATTGCTCTCTCCCATGGGCACTGATAGGTCATTGCTCTCTCCCTTGGGCACTGATAGGTCATTGCTCTCTCCCATGAAGGCATTGATCGATCAATGCTCTCTCCCATGAAGATGCTGATAGATCATTCCTCTCTCCCATGAAAGCACAGATTGATCATTGCTTTCTCCCATGGGCACTGATAGGTCATTGCTCTCTCCCATGAGGGCACTGATAGATCAATGCTCTCTCCCATGAAGGCAATGATAGATCAATGCTCTCTCCCTTGAAGGCACTGATAGATCATTCTTCTCTCCCTTGAAGGCACTGATTGATCATTCCTCTCTCTCATGGTCACTGATAGATCATTGCTCTCTTCCATGAGGGCACTGATAGATCAATGTTCTCTCCCATGAAGGCACTGATAGCTCTTTGCTCTCTCCCATGACGGCTCTGATAGATCATTCCTCTCTCCCATGAAGGCACTGATAGATCATTGCTCTCTCCCATTAAGGCACTGATAGATCATTCCTCTCTCCTATGAAGGCGCTGATAGATATGTGGATGTAAGTACCAAATTAAAAGATATTTCAGCAGTACCGAAATTCCGGCTACAACAAGTCGCTAAATGCGGATTAAGTCGGGCAAGTGTGTGATTGGCTTGCATCAAACGCGGTGGGTTTGACCAATCACTCGCACGGCAATGCGCTAACTTCACTTGCTGGACGTAACCATTATTTAGAATTAATTCTGATGCTTCGGCCATGTTCGGCTGCAGAGAATCGCCCTAAATCTCCTGTTCTTCTGCAGCCCGTTCAGTGAAGGTGAAAGAAGTCGGCAATACTTTCTTTTCATGTCTTGCTGTCATGTCGACAACACCGCCGCCAGTGCCGTCTACCGATGGCAATGCAGGAAAACGAGGTCAGGTGAGGGAACAAATATATTTAGCATGTTTGTTGCAGCCTGTACTTGTCGAATATATTATTATTAGATCACGATATGTACAGTATGGCATGTACATACATATAACTTTTCAATTGTTTCAACCTGCATTTGAATTAGTTAGGAGATGAAATTTAAGTGAATAAGTGAGTAATATTTCGATGGAATTATGAGGTAAGTAGT
>SDVV010043174.1:0-10274 GCA_016164225.1 Gammarus roeselii
AGGGTCGACCGGGGAGACCCCGCATTTTGCGCATGCTTAGAAATAACTCCAAAAGTACGCGGCCGAGAAACTTCGTATTTACGGTGTGTATAGCTACTATCATGACCATGGAGCACCATAAGTTTCAACATTCTATCGTTAACCAAAAAAAGTTATTTACAAAAAAAATTGCGGCGAGCTACGACCCCTAATCGGGGGTGACTCCCCGCACCCAACGGAGTGACACCCCGCACCCCTCATATATCAATAATTGAAATGCAAATTGAAAGTTTGAGAGTGCCAATAGTTAGAGCATGCCTATATTAGTATATATCAATTCCTTAGTTAGAATTTTACGCATAATATTACGTCTGTGACAGGTGTTTCTGATGCTTGTCTTTCGCTGCCGTCATACTCGACTGTCGAAGGATTTTTTTCCCGATTTCGCCGCGGTAAACAAAGTTTTTCTTCAATAATTGCAATCTAACTTTACTGGAAGTCATTTCTCCACATCCTTAACTAATTATGACCCTGAAGTATCAGTAAATGAGCAAATATTACGAAAAAACGATCTTATCAATATTACGATAAAACATGTAAAAAATTTATTCTGTCAATTCTATAGCAAACTTATTGCATTAACATGAATACAAGTCATGCTAGGTAAGGAATTGTTATCTTGATGGGAAAATGTGATAAAAATATTATTCCTGGGTATTAAACATAAGATAACACTTAGTCCTAGACTTGTCACCATGTGTTGAAAAAAATTGGGTCTCTATAAAATAAGTTAGGCATATTGAAATTAGCTGTGGTGTCATTATTGTGGGTCATTCACTTCCAAATGTCATTATATGTGTGTAGAATTGCATTTGATTACTTTTCATTGAAGAAAAACGAAAATATCTGATAACAAAATAGGTGCGGGGAGTCACCTCCGCCGATTATTTTTTCACCTGCTATAAGTCTACAGATAAACGATAGAAGAGGGACATAGAAGTAGAGTGTTGCAACACAAGGAAAGGATGCAAGGTGCTATAACTTGACTAACAAGTGGTAGAAAAGGGTGATGGACACAAAGTGCATAAACTCAACTAACAGGTCATAGAAGAGGGTGATAGATGGCATTGCTTTAACACTATGAACATAGTGGCTTTTTGGTGGAATCAAGACTCAATTCTTCTTGAATAATAGTTTATGTTTTTTGAATTAACTGCATCTTCCTTATCTCTCTTTACTTGGCTCTTGGTAAACAGACTCACTAGAGAAAAATAGAGCTTTTATAGTGCTCACAACTTGTATTGAAAGTTGTGAGCACTATAAAACTTCTATTGAAATTTAATTTTATCATGTTATGACGTTCCAATTTTTTGATGTTTCAGGCATGCACTTCAGCCAAGCTGTTGCCATCTTACAACAACAAGCCTCAAGTATCCGAGGCATTCATGTTATCTACAATCAAGCTGTAAGTATTGCTGCCGCATCTCATTAGCCTTAAATGTTTTATTTTATTTTGTTCAGGCTGAGAGGAGATAATGTATTTTATATAGTGCCTAGTGGGTTCATCTAGGACCAACTATAAGCCCCTGTTGGGAAGCAGCTAAATATTACGTCAAGGGTAGTCAGATGGTCAGCGGCTCAGCACTTCTCTGACACCTTTTCAGCCATTGGTCTTTCACGTGGCAAATCTCAAATCCGTAAATTTTCTACTAATAAGTTTGTATCCCAACCTATTGTTAATTCTTTGGAAAAACAATTGTATCTCTGCCATTTTCTGGAGCCCAATCAGAAAAGCTTGTGTGTAAATTACTTCACTTACTATCTAAATATTTACCTGATGTTAGTTTCAAATTTGTATTGGTGAACACTTGCAGTATTGGAATCTTATTCAAGTTCAAGCTTTTGCTTTCTAATGGCATGCAATCTTTTCAGCTGTATCAGTTTAGTTCTGCACATTGTGCTTCTTAGTATGTCAGGTCAACCGTTCATACTCTCCATACCAGAGTTGCAGAACATGCTTTTGGGAGGCTCTGGACAAGATCCCTTTTTTTGTAAACCTCCTCATTCCATAATTGGCAATCATGCAGAAATAGCAATATTTCAGTAAAAGAGGAACATTTTAAAATGTTGGGTTTGGCAGATAAAATTGTTGATCTAGGCATTTAGAATCGTTGCCTATTTACAGGACTAAACCTTCCCTGAATGAGTCGGTTCACATCCCCTAATTTAGTTGATAGGTAGTTTTTACATTTGTGGTGGAAGTTGTCAGAATATGTAGGTAGGTAGGTAGAATATCATTTTTTTTACATTATTGTATATATATATATATATATACTCCTATAAGTGAACTTACTGGCACTTTGAATTCTGTTCTGATTTTTCTAATGCTGAAGATAGGTTATAAGCCCAAAATGTTCAAATTAATAAACATGTTTTGTGTAGCTGTCTTAGCATTTTTGTTCCTTCTAAGATTGTGAGTTAGGCACCATCCTGGTTTAACCTACAACATTTTTTGTAAAGCCTTTTTGAAGCAGCATGAAAAACAAGACATCATTTTATGATTCATGTTTATTAGAAACTACTTTTGCAAAATTCTTTTAATCATACTTGCATAGCCTGTAGTTACTCTCTCCAAATACCTATATCAGCAATGGTGTGAGGGTATGTTTCTTATTCTTATTTTATATCCACTTTTTGTTCCCTTGTGGTCTTGATATAGGCCAGGCAACAGCAGCCAAGAACCACTTATCCAATGCAGTTTAATATTATTATGACAGACAGTCATTTTCTGTGTGTTCTGATCCATCATTCATGAGCTAGCTAAGTATCTGCAGTCCCAAGTGGTTCCATATCATTATGACTGCAAGCATGTTATGTGTGTACTGATCCATTATTAGCTAGCTAAGTATAAACAGTCATAAGTGGTGCCATATTAGGAAGATTGGAGACATTTTATGTGTGTACTGATCCATCACTTCCTAGCTAAGTATATGCATGTTCCTGAGAATTTGTCAGACAAGAGCAGCATGTAATGAGTAACTACCTCTAAATTTGTTTTGAAAGTCAAGTTTCATATATGTATGGGAGGAATAGCATGTTTGGCTTCATATTTTATTTTAAATATTTTCTCACTTGGATACTTGAACGGATTTTGCTTTTAAAAGCTAATGCAGCGTGGCTGCCACCTGACCCACAGCTGTGGAGACATTCTCCACTCATGCTGTTGCATCTGCATTTGCATGCTGCTGCCACGTTCACCAGTCAGGTCCTGGCTCAGTGATGCATTGAAGTCGAGAGTTGTCTCCACATTGAGAGAAAAAGCTAGCTACCTGTAGATTGGAAGTGATGAGGTTTGGTCTGTTGTGAAATTATGCATTCTCCCGATTGGTGTGCTGTCCTGATTCCATCCTATCCTATTCAAGATCTAGTTATTCAAGCTTGGTCCATGTATGACTTATATTCTTTGTACTTGGTTTTTCTGGATTTTCATTTTGCCAAACTAGTGCTTAATTTTAATAATTTACTACTCTATTGTATGTGTTGGTTGTTAATCAGTAACACAACTAAGGTACTTATTCAATCTGTTTTTGAACCTAAAGATGTTTGCTGTGGCTGATGATTGCTGCACACGTTATATTTCACATATTTCCAGTGGCATTTGATCCAATAGTTAAGGTGCCTGGCATGTGAAACTATTGAATGCTATGATTTGCATATCTTCACCATTTTTCTGTTATGACACTTTGAAATAGCACATTCGGCCAATCCTTGCCTGATTTCTAAGTCACTTTTGTTGCAATTTTTTTCTTTACATTGACTGGGTAGCCCTTGAGAATTGTTCAAATGTTTGTGACCATGAATCTTTCAAAACGTCTTTGGATTGAATATAGCTTCAAGGTATTGAATCTGTCATAATAACCTTAACCTCTGTAATTTTTGAGGTGAAGCTTCTTGAAACTGCTTCAAGTCTTCCCAGATCTATCCATTTATATGGGATCCAGAGGGAAGAGCAATAGTCCATAACTAGTTGAATTAGTTTTCATAAAAATCATCATTGTCCTTATATCTCTTGACAAAAAGCTTCTCATGACCCAGGAACAGTCTTCTGCCACTAGCCTTAATCTTTGCAATTTGTTCATTGAATTGAGCATTATTATGCCTATGTCACACAAGCTTTATTATTCTTCAATGGCAGCAATATTGGTAAAAGTATATAACGACCCTGTTTTTAGTCCAAATTCTTTCCATATCTTTGGAATTCAAATTTGAGTTCTCTGAAAAGCATGTTGTTTTTGCTAGCCCACTTGAAGATTTTTTCAAATCAGCTTGAACATATTTTATATCTCTTGCATCCTTTACTATGCTTAGTACTCTGGTATCATCTGCAAAGTTGGAGACCTATGAATGTGGACAGTTTTTGCTCAGGTCATTTGCCATTACTAAGAAAAGCAGAGGGCCAAGCACAGTGTCTTTGGGGACTCCACTAAGGACTTCCGCTGTTGCAGAGGTTTCCCCATTTACTGCCGCACTCTGAGTTCTGTGTTTGAAAAAAGTTTCAAATTTTCCATGAACATATCCTTGGATGCCAGCACTATGTAATTTAGATAACAGCATGCTGTGATCTTCTTTGTCAGAGGCCTGGGCAAAATCAAGTTGAATCACATCCATATTTGATCCATAACATAATGCATTGATTATTTCATCATAGTGCTCCAGTAGTTCGGTCAATGTGCTCCTTTTACTTCTGGAACCATGTTGCTTGGAGTTGACCCCTTTTTTTTTCAATAAAATTCATTCATTCAAATATTTTGACAACATGCGATGTCAAAGAAATTGGTCTGTAATTTGATGGACTTGTGAGGCTACCTCCTTTTGCTAGAGGGAAGATTGCAGCACGTTTCATAGTTGAGATGAACTTCTAAGGACATAAAAGTCTTCTACATCAGCTATCTATATCCAAATGCCTCAAACATTGTATACTTGATTCTCGAGATAGATGAGGCCATACCGGCAAATTAATTTGCATTGTACTTCAGCGCAAGTAAATCTTGTTTGAACATTGACTATGCAAGAAAAGACATTAAGAGGGAATATTAAGTAGCTAGCATGTAGCTACATTAATAGTAGCTAGCTAAACTATTTTTTGTTCATGATTATCCAGCCCTTTTAGTGAATAATGAATTGTATTTTTATTGCTCTAAATTCATAAATTTTTACAAAATAAATCCTTCCCTGAAATTTTGTTTGTGGTGTTACCAAGAATTCAGAAAAATCTTGGAATGTGAGGTTATTTGCCTTGGTTGCCAAGTAGCTTGTAAATAAGATCTACTTTAGTTGAAGTAAAATTTAGAATAATTTGCTAGACCAATTTGCTTGAATCAGAGCATGATGATGTGTGAACAGGCAAACACAGGTCTTGATAAGATTCTTAGTCCTACTGTTACTCCTTGCCATAAATTACAACTCCATAACTGAACAATATCATGGAGCTAAATGCTAAAAATATGTTCTTCCCTGATCAGAGGATACTAATTATTATCTTCAATTTTTTTTTAGCTTGACAAAAAACAAAAACATTTAAAAAGTTAATTTGCAACACTTAAAGTGGTTAAGTAGCTATCACTGTACACAACTCTGTCCACCAAGAGCTTGCCACTGTGCTCACATATTTTGGTTTGAATTTCTGTAGTTAAAATAATGTAAATCAAGTAGGTAACATTTGGAATGGTTTCTGATCTTGTTTCCTAAGAAATGTAGCTTATGCCCATCTGCTGCAACACACTGAAGAAAAATCACATTTAAGAATTAATGTTTACATGAAATAAATCATTTGAAAAGTCTTCTGGAGTAGCTACAACAATTTGATGTTTTTTATTTGTTTGCATTTAGCTACAATTTTTTTTTCATGTGGATATTTGTTGCTTATCCAGTGGGTTACAGCATAGCTGCCACCTGCTAGCCTTTTTTCCCATGGCTTTTATGTGCTGACTTTCGACCATATGAGAGACCAGCCAGAAAGTCTCAGTCAGGGTCAGGTTGGCTTGAACCTAAAACCTGCAACTCCCAATGGAAGTCGATTGTGATTCGTGGCTGACACACTTCTCACTCAGCCACCCAGCTGTTTCAATTTTTTTAAGTTTAAAAGTGTTCTAAAAGAATATTTAAGAATAGTCTTGCTCATACAGTTTGGAAGGCATCAGAACATGCAATACGTTATAAGAAAGGTATTGTAGAGTGACTACTGTCATCACATTTAGAATTTTTTAGAAATTTAATATTAACTATTTATAAAGGTTCCTTGAAAATTAGAAAAATTGCATCAAATAATTGATTGTAGTGACTTCTTCCAACATTTTAGCAGTTGCTATGGCTTCTGATACATTACTAAAAATTATTTGTCCAGTAGCTAGTGCAATTAAATTAAACTGTTTTTGCCATTCTTATTTTGGATTCTTTAAAATTGTAACTTCTACAGTTATGTAGCTATTATATCATTCAATACATAACCATAACTAGAAAGAAGATATTGTGGAGTAGGTAGTATGATCCTCAAATTTTAAAGCAATCGTATCATGCAATGTACATTTAAAAAGAGTTCGTAGAGTACTCCAATGATGCGAGATGATTTCCAAAGTGTGAAAAATTGTTTCGTAAAAGAAATCAGCAGTCTAAACCAGACCCACAACTCCTTTCATCAGTCAAAACATTGATGCTTGCTGGAATAATTGTTTTCATTACATATTTTTAGGGCTGTAATGCCAAAGTTGTCGGCAAGTGGCTTTAGTGCCAAAGTTGTCTGCAAATTGACTTTATCACAAGTAACAGACAATAGTGGGAGGCATGATCAATCCTCTTGTGTAAACAATGTTTATGTGTAAAGTTTCTCTTTTTTCCCAAAATCATTTTTTTTTCTCTTCACATCCAAGGTACCTTCTGTGATACTCTTTCATGACTTTGATATTTGCTGCATGAATGACATCGACTCCATGCAGCAGTGGATCAAATCCCTCTAATCTAATCTAAAAAAATTCTAAAGCTTGATGCCACACTGGTTGCTGGTTTGGAGTAAAGTGACAGAAGGATGCTGACTCCAGCGTGCTTGACAACCTCATCTTCGTCATCCAATCTTGGCACCTTTCAAATTTGATGATTGAAAGTTGTTAAATGCGTTTGTTGAACAGACACAAATCTTCTCACAAAAAATTTGTAGTTTTCTTCAGTTTTGAAGTTAGGTATCTAAAACACTAGCTACATCAAAGAAAAAATTCTTTGACCCAATGCTTTTTTCTATGTGAATTAAATATTTTAATGTTATTGAAATACAATGTTACTGAATTGTTTTCCCTACTGCATTGAAGCTGACATGTCATGCAATATTTTATTAGAAAGGTATTTTGGACTCCTTTGCTATCAGTTGCAATGGTCTTAGTATATTTCACAACAGAGAGTTTTGCTGGATTTCTTTTCAACAAAAGTATTTATTAAATATTTATTCCTACAGTTTTAATCTGCCATAACAAGCTATACATCATAGAAAAGTGTGTGTAGTAATATGATGTAGCTAGCTAATGATTTGTTTAAATTTAACATTTTGATATTGTTAGATGGGATTGCCCTATGGATACTTTTTTGATAGTTGTTGCTGTGGTTTGAACCCAGCTCTTCTCCCTTTATACGGGTGAATAATCCAATGCTATGCTGTCGAGCTGTTTTTGAACTCTTTATTCTCAAACATTATAAAAACTGGATGAGCAAATATTTCAACTGAAATTTTTATCATGTTATAATCAGGTATTTGATCTTTCATGTGAATACAGTTTACCAAGTAAGTGACAATGCTGGGATACCTGATCGTTCCACTGTGGCTTACTATGTCTGATGTTGAGTAGGTTGGACTGGTAGGAACAGAAATAGGTATATAGCTCCCTAATATGTACAAATGACCTCATTTTTTGCAGTCACCATTGGACTCTGACCTGGTTCTGTATCTCAGTCAAGATGGCATCAAGTTGGTGTTTGAGCCCATGAGCCAACGCCTCAAGCTCATTCACATTGTAAACATGAAGTTGGTCCGCCTCACCTACTGGTAAGTGCTCACGTCTTAATACTAGTATCATTATTATGAAGAGAAATTGCACTTAATAGAATGCCAACTATGTTTAATAACAATAACTATGTTTAATAATAATAATGATGTAGAAGAAGAAGAAAAATAAATGTTATGTAATCAGGTGGGAGGAGTTAGGTCATCTGATGGAAATTATTAGACATAATAAGAGTTGGCCAACTGAGTAGGGTTAATTTTTTTTCCAGCATTCACACATGCTGGATGCTGGTCAAGGGCATTCAGGATTTTCTCCATTATACATTTGAACTTCTAACTTGACATACCATGTCAGCAACAAGACATTTAAAACATCTGCAAAAAAGAGCTAGCTACCTATAAAGTGGAAATGATGAGGTTCGGTCTGCTGGGCAATGTGTGCATTCTCTTGATCGGTGTGGTCCTGATTCCATCCTATCTTATTTAAGATCTAGTTATTCAAGCTTGGTCAATGTATGACTTATATTCTTTGCACTTGGTTTTTCTGGATTTTCATTTTGATAAACTGGTGCTTTATTTTTATAATGACCTACTTTATTGTATGTGTTGGTGGTTATTGTTGGCCCACCCTGTATTCCAATTATCTTTTGTGAAAGAATCCAGACTTTTTTAAAATTCCATTGGACTTAAGCAATCATGTGCAAGGAAGGTTGGCGATATTCCCTTCTCATTAGTCAACCCTACTTAGCAACTGGTGCATGACAAAGTCAGTGGCATCCCCCTCTCATCACATGTGTGTCCTCTAGCAACCGGGCGTTTAATGGCCCCGAGACGTTACCAACAAGACTTCGCATTGACGAAGCTTTTGGAGCCACGCATCCAGAAGACTTCTGTCAAGCACAGCAGGAGTATGTGCTCACCTTTCCTGGACTCGCCTTTTACTTTCCTTCTGAGAGCAAGGTGAGAAGATAGATGATCTCTGATGGTTTATTACAAAAAGAACTCAATTGTTACTTGCAAATTTTTTGTTTGCAAGTAGAATTACCATAATCATGATTGCATAGGTTCCAACTGAACTACTTTGTCTAAGATCATTTGTACTTCTTCATTGGATTGACAATGTCCCGTTTACAGTGGTGAAAGAACAACTAGTCAATATTTTATTAATTGCAACATCATGTAAAGTGCAGTAAAATATCTTTGTATTCTTGTTATGTGGTCTGCTGTTTGCTGAGTGTTGGCGTACATCAAGTTGTTTCTTTTGAAATATACTGTTAGCGTCCGCTTCTTTACAGGCAGGCGGGGCCGGACAGCAGCTGCTGGTGTCGTCGCTTCAGATATACTCAGGCAAGAAGCCGGGCTCAGCTCGGGTGCCCGCACTGCCGCCTTGGCCAGGCCACCTGCAGCTGGATACTCTCACTGTTGTGAGAGACCACGCCACTACCCGGGGCATCAAACTGGCACTCCTGCTGGACGGTAAGTAGTCTTGTCGTCGAAGGCGAGGGTCCTATAGTTAATGTATAACAATGGCTGATGATCATTATTCATCATTTTATTATTATTATTTTAATTTTCATGATTCATCATATCAATTTCATGTTCTCCTCCATGAGTGCAGCACCAGTAGTTAAAGTTTGATAAAGAAAGTTGGCCATGGATTGAGTTGCTATATCATGTCTGTGTAATTATCAACCGCTGTCTTGGCATTATTTGGCTGTTGTCGGATCAAAATGAAAAGCTTTGTATATCTGGCGTCAGGTCGCGTCAGTGGTGGCCAGCAGAGCCTAACTCAGACGGTGCTATTCGGTGCCTCGTGCCAGTCCGTTCTCAGCGCGTTGGGGGCACCCAACAGAGTCTTTTACAAGAGTGAGGACAAGATGAAGATACACAATGCTAAGCGGCAGAAGGGCATTACGCACTCCGACTACTTCTTCAACTACTTCACTCTTGGATTGGTAAGAGGATCAACGTCGCCCTTGGCAATGGTTTAGATGTAGCTTTATTTGTGTTTCCAAAATTGATGATTATATATGTATATCTGTGATTTTACCACGCGATGATGAAAAATGATCAAAATAGTTCCTAGATAACCTGTTACTGGGAATCCTGGTTATTCTAATCAAATCTAGTTTGCAGGGGCTCGACTAGTAACTCAGCTCTTGAATTTTCCACTGTGGGTTTTTTCCTTTGTTATTTTCTGCACACATGCCAAATGTACCTATAATATTTTTATTGTATATGTATAAATATA
>SDVV010043175.1:0-10274 GCA_016164225.1 Gammarus roeselii
TCCTTTAGAACTTAAGGTGTGATATGTACGCACCCTAGTGCGTACAGGTAGCATCGTCGAGATTAGTACAAGGTCAGTGGCTACACGGGCAAATTCAGCTCCGACAGCAACGCAACATAATATTTACAGCTACGCGGTTTAGTTGTTTAAATACAATTTATTTATTTAGGTAAGATAAAGACTCGGATGAAACTAAACGAATCCTCGCCTCTAACCCCTCAGAACCTCATTAGTTAGCTATATTTCCAAACGCCAGTGCGCACAGATAGTATCGTCGAAATTGGTACAAGGTTCACGGCTACTCGGACAAAGTCTACTCCGACAGCAACGCAACACAATATTTACAGCTACGCGGCCTACTAGATTGTTAGTACAACTTCTATATCCAGGCAAGATAATGACTCAGACAAAACGATTCCCCGCCCCCAACCACTCAGAACTCCAAGAATAACATGCACGCGCGACAGTGCGCACAGCCAGTATCGTCGAAATTGGTACAATGTCTATGACTTCATGGATTAGATAGACCCCAACCGCAACGCGTCACAAGGTTTTATAGCTACGCAGTCCAGGTTAACCCCAGAAACTGCATATGGTCCGTGCACGCGCGAGCGAGCACAGACTGAAGAAAAAATACCCATTCACAAAATCACAAACACGAACTCCCGCACAAATACTCCAGCGTTATAATATTGTGGATCGTGAAAAAATAAAGTTAGAGCAGGTTCGTCATGGGCAGAAAAACTGCTCAGATTATTGATTTCGCACTGATTGTTTAAGGGGATAGGGCGGGGGGGGGGAGCATTGGTCGCAAAAGAGCCCGATGAATCCCGGAGGGTGACCTATGTTCCCCGGGTCTTCCCGAGCTCCTCGAGTCCCCCAAGACATCTCGCCTCAGCTTTTCTCGGTTTGTCTCGAATCATTTCGGCCAGTTTCGGCTCGTTGCGACAAACTCGACTCGCCTCAACATGTTTCGACTGATCTCGACGCACCTCGACCAACCTCGACGCAACCCTCGCCCTCTGCGCCAGCAATCCGCGGACTGTAATGGTTAATTGTTCTACTCCTGCATCTCACAAACATTTTTCAGTGTATGGGTTATACAGCACTTGGAGGGGGGAACAGAGGTTCCAGGATTCAGAGGGGCTTCTAAAGGACCCCACAGTTTCTCAAAAGGGTCCTAAAGGGTCTCGAGGGTGTCCCAAGGGGCCCCAGAAAGGTCCAAGTGGATCCCCCCAAATCCACCTGGTCTCTAAGACCCCCGGGTTCCCGAAACCCCGGGTCCCCGAGTCCCGCGGGTCCCACGAAAACCTCCCTCCCTGGCTCACCTTGTCTCAACCAACCTCGATACATATAATAATAATACAAGTACAAAATTTATCACCAGAAAAAAAGGGCTGAGAAAAATAAGAGGCCAAGCAAGAAGAAATACTAAAATAAAGTGTTATTGATCTATAAAATGAATAATCATCCATCCACCCCAAGGCACTATTATGCATGACAAAATTGCGGATCGTGGAGAAGAAAGTATGGGTAGGTTCATCATGGGCAGAAAAGCTGCTCAGGTTATTGCTTTCGCACTTATTGTTTAAGGAGATAGGGTGGGGGAGGGTTATAGGTCCCTTTGGATCCCAAAAGAGCTCGATGAATCCCGGAGGGTAATTAAAGTCCCCCGGGTCTTCCCAAGCTCCCCGGGTCCCCCGAGACCTCTCGTCTCAGCTAGTTTCGGCTTGTCTCGAATAATTTCGGCCAGTCTCAGCTCATCGCGACCAACTCGACTGGCCTCGACATGTGCCGACTGATCTCGAAACACCTCGACCAGCCTCGACGTGGCTCTCCTCCTCTGCGCTACTAATCATGTGGACTGGAATAACAAAATTTTTCACTCAAGCATTTTAGGGTGGGAGTGGGGTGGCAGAGGTATCTCGGGTCCCAAAAGAGCCATACGAATTCCCGGAGGGTAACTCAAGTCCCCCGAGTAACCCGAGCTCCCCGGGTTACTCGAGCTCCTCGGGTACCCTCGTCTCAGCTCATCTCTGCTTGTCTTAAATAATTTCGGCCAGTCTCGGCACTTCGCGACCAATTCGACTCGCCTCAACATGTTTCGACTGCTCTCGGTACACCCACCTCAACCAGCCTTGACGCAACCCTTGCCCTCTGTGCCAGTAAGCCACGGACTATAATAATTAATTGTTCTACTCAAGCATTTCACATACATATATTTTTCTGTGTATGGGTTTTGCAGCGTGGGGAGAGGGAAGCAGGGGTCCCAGGGTAGTATTTTTAAGTTCACGGAAACGGCCCAGTGAAGGAATAAGATAGGGATAAATAGAGTCACTTTCAGTCTAGGGAGTTTGCGCCCCATCGTTTCACGGACGGCCGGCGTCAGGCAGGCGGCTAGCGGGTGACTCATTCGTAAGGATGGACGGATGGCTTCCGTATTATTCATAAGGTAATTTAATAGGTTGTATATATTATTAGATTTTTGAATGTTGATAGGTTATATATTTTTATTTACACATAGGTATGTGCATTTCAATGCTGGGCATACTGTATTGCAATTTCGTTGCATTTCAAGTTGCATATATGCATTTTCAATGCTGCTCCTCTGAATGTTTATGGGTTTTGATAACATACATTTCATACGGTTATTTATATTGATAATAAATCTAACAGTTACATAATAATTTAAATGCAGTATTAGAGGTTTCAACCTCGATTATCAAATGAATATAAGTGTATGAGGTATGAATTCGCCTAATTTCATGGATTCTTGGGTATAAATTATCTTAACTGATAGTAACGATCCAAAATTAGTTTGATCGACCATGTACCTTCCATTGTTGTGAAGAATTTATTTTCTGGGGTAGGATATGCCGCATATCATACTTGATCAATATCTTTTAGGGTAGAATAGAGGATCTTATTTAGTTTGTTTACCGTTATACTTTTTGATTTATTATCATACGAATTTAAGTGTTCCAGGTCCGAATTCGCTTAACTTTTATGGATTGTTGGGTATAAATTAGCTTAACTGAATGTATCGATCCAAAATATTGATATGTTTTACCTCTCGACATTGGACTTGGGTCCGGGTTTCATAGACAACTTATTTAATGTATAGTCTGGTCAAATTACATGACCTGTAATAATACGCAAGCCGATCTCAATGGACAAGTATCCGTTTTTTCGGAGAGACTGGGGACCTGTCGGTCGAATGTCAGTACCCTTGCAGTCTATTCTTAGTTACTCCAGCTGTATCTACGTCATCCGTTTTCTCTATTGTGAGCTATCATACACATAGAAAAAGATTCCATATTAACAGGTGACTGATACATTCCTTCAAAGAAGAAAGACCCATTATGGATTATTTTCAAGATGCAAATAATTTGCTAAGGGTGAATGGGATCGTCTTTATCTATGGAAGCATTTCGTTATCAGTCTCTCGCCTTAGAAAAGTAGGTGAGATTGCAATTCCATTTAAATCCATGTTTACATCAGTATTATCACCACAAGATTACAATCGACTCTTTCCTAGCGGTTGGATGCTTCATTTTGAATTTAGGCAACGTTATGTGTGTTTTCCCTTTATTTATTTCAAATGTATAAAATATTTGTAGGAATAGTACGGTTTATTTGTCTGGCACTTGGCGGGTTTATGTTTGTATTTTGGATCGATGCAACGACTTCGTTACGTGATTCTGTATATTCCATAACGCATTATTCAGTTTTGGACCAGATATTTTGGTGTTACCATGTTCCAAATCTTTCGTTATCAAGCGAATGTAGACTTCGGGTAGTCTTGTCTCGATTTTTTGTATATGGCGAGTATCGGTTGGAAGCCTAATAGAAAGAATACATGAATTTTAGTAATCTCATACAGTTATGATAATTTTTAGGATATTTTAGGTTTGCATCGTCCATGTAGCACACTATTTCAGGCATATTTGGTCGGTTATTGAATCATTCTTTTTATTTTATTAAATCCTGACCGTTTTAGTATGTGTCTTTGAGTTATGTATGTGCTCTGTTCAGTTTCCATCTTCAATGCAATCTGTTGGTTATATATACCATATCGGGATGATAGGATATATTACGTTTGTATCTGCAATGTTGAACATTATTTCAGGTATAATTTAGTTATATGTTTATTTTTAGTGTTTTACATGTCTTCTTACATCTTGGTTTAATGTTTGACGTGGTTATTATAGACATAGAAGATCCCATTTTTTACAAACTCGGTCTTGCTGTTAGGTTATTGTTTGTTTATTGTTGGATCATTTTTAAATATTTATTAGGAGTTACAGGTGTCCCATAGGCAAAGGCCCGTTGTTTTGTATGCCTATTTGTATAAGTAGACTGATTCACTATGCTGGATACCATAATGTATTAAATTTTAATGTGAATTAGAGCAGAGTCATGAATCTTATATGAACATTTTTTACAGTAATTGTTGTTGTATGATTTTTCCACGATAATCAAAGGATTGTATGTACAAGAGGTGTAAATCTGTACTGCATATTTGTGGAATTTTCGTCATTGAACCATAGCAAGTGTTTAATGTAGCGTTTTAGAAAATTATTTACTGGGTGGATGGGTCCTGGTGTAGAGGTGGGTGTACACTCTTTGGTTGTCATTTGGAGTTCGTCCAAGTTCAACGTGATTTGTGTGATCTTTTGGACGTCAATCTTAACTTCCGTGTGTTTGTTAGAGAGGTTATCTGACAAGCTGCTATTTGTTATAGTGGTTTACTTGAGTCATCAGTGAACAGAAGCCAAGCTTTTTATAGCCACACTCTTTGAGACTCATGTCAGCCCCATTCTTGACCACTGTACCTGTGAATAGATTCTTGATCATATCCAGGATGTGACTTTGCTCGTTGTTGTTCAGAGATGATGAACTAAGCAGATGCATGGCACGTCCAAGATATTGTATCGTGACATGTTGTTACCTCTAAATTTGTTATATATCAGTGGTAGATTGCTGAGAAGTGACCTAGTAAAGCATTATAGAGTTCGTTGTTACTACACAGTGTGCTCTGATTTTGTCCTGCTTATGGCATAGCGTAAGTTAGGTCTAGGAATTTGTTATAGATTTGAACAGGTATCGTAGTAAAAATAACATCATTCGCATTAACTCAGTGTTAAATGTCCGATACTTATGGTATAACTTATATGCTAGTATAAGATCTTAGTCATGAACCAGCTCATTTAGGATATTGCCGTAAGATTTATCATCTGGGTGTGGTAGGATACACCGTAAATAATAGTCAGTCATTGTCGGTTAGGGTAGAGTAGAGAATCTTATTTAGCTATTTTGTAGTTGTTGTTATATGTTTTGATTGGTTATCAGAGGAATGTATCGAGATAAAGCATAAATTTGCCTATTTTTCGTGGAATGTGGGTATAAAGTACGCTTAATTGGATGTAATGATCCAAAGTATTGATATGTTTTACCTCTCGATTCCGGTTCCATGTCATGCTGGAGAGCTGATCTATCGGTTTTGTGTAGAGTGTTAGTGTTAAAATTCTTCAATAATTTAATGTACATCTTAATTATGTTATCCGCTCGCATGTCTTTACTAGATGCTTATTCTCGCATGTGTTACTTGTGTAAATGTTTGTTGGACGTTTACAGTCTATACACTTAGGAGTTATTGATTAATTCAGGCTTTGTTATGAGAATGCATTCCAATTCAAAATATGTCTTATTTTGAGCATTCACAATATTCACTGTAGCATTTTTTCACTAAAGGTTTGTGATAATGCCCGTAAACCCAACTCATTCAAACCTAATCTAATCAATTATTATTTTTCCTTCCGTTTTCATACTTATATTAGGTATTTCTTCATTGATTTGAGCTTATCCACTTGACTATATATCCACTTGACTCTGTAGTTTTACCATTCTTTAGCATATTGTGTGCCTACATATATGTATTTTTTTTTCACTTTGCTTGTTACAAGTCCAGTAATATCGACTAGTTTCAAGTAATGTTAGGTTATCACTCGTTAGTAGACTGTAGAGTACAAAACGTTTATGTAAGATTCCCGCATATGTCAGTGATTGTTATGGGTGATAAAGCGTTAGCATGTTTTATGTACGGTTTTACTGTTGGATTAAGATTTTTTTTTGTGTGTTGGATATGTTGCTCCTACCATTTTCGTCTATTATAACGAATATTGAATAAATCCACTCTAACATATTTACTACAGATCTGTGATGTAAGGTCCTTAGTCAACAAGATCTAGGATATAAACCATGTCTAAGGTACATAATTAGCGAAATGTATATCAATGTAAGACAACATAGATCAAATATCAATGAATGCAAAAAGGGTTACCATACGCTGCCAAATACATTAGGACCTAGACAACCTAACCTATTCTGACCACGAGTCATGTATTTTTATTTAAGTTCGATGCTTATGTGTGATATTGATATGTATGAACTTCTCCACTAGGGTTATATATTTAACATATTATTAGCAGTTTGAATACATTTCTCCAATCGGATCCAGCAAATATCCTTTTGCAGATGTTTGGATTTCAGATTTTTTATCGATATCTCTGTTTCATGTTTGGATGAGACTCAGCAGGTAGGATTCAAGAGAGCTAATGGACTTCAATTTGTTACACTTTTTTAATGTGGAACAGTTTCACGCGATATTAGGTTCAAAGATCTAATCATCCCAACCAACTTGACCAATAATTATATATTTTCATTCTAGTTTGATAGTTATGTATTATATTCAGTCATTAGTTTGTGCAATGTACATATCAAATCCCCTCCACACGGCTCTATTTTACGTATTTTTTTTTTCAATGTCGCACTAAGTATACACATATACTTTTTCATGCATATACAGGGATGTTAGCGCCACAGTGTCAGCACAAGTGTCGACACAATGCATATATACAGGGTTAATAGCCGCACTGTGTCGGCACATAGGGGTGACACCATGTAGGCATTTACATACATTCTGTGCAAAAAGGGTTACCATACACTGCCAGATGCAAAGTACCTAGACAATCTAACCTATCCTAACCAACTTACCTATGAATTATGTGTCATCACTCGAGATTTTTTACTGCGTACATATGATACTTATTCTCTGATTTATGATATATGCATATCAAATCAATCCACATGTCTCTACATTTTGATCTATCATTTGCAGTTTTGATATACACGTTTAATTTTGATCTAGTAAATCATCAAAAACCTAACCTAACCTTATGTTTGGTTTTCAGTCATCTATATATACATATGAACCCCCTCCACACGGTTCTATATAAAACTTGCACCTAATTATTTCCACTTCGTGGATAGATTACTTAACCTAACCTAACCTAATGTACGGTACTCAGTCATTGATATATACTTATGAAGCCCTCCAGACGACTCTATATAGCATTTTAACATATATGTTATTTATTTTCGTCGTCATTCCCGACCCATATTAGTTAACGTAGAGGTCCTATTCTCAACTTCGATGGATTGAATGCTACAAGTAATTCAAATTTGTATCCAGTCTCATACAAACGGACAAATGTTCTCACACTATTTTTTTTTCTTATTTTACTTCAATATCTTCACTTGACTCTACAACCTTTGACGACTTGCACAGTTGATTTGCCTTTTCTTTCCTATAATTTTCATATTCATGACACTGACTTCGTTTCAAATGTCTCCACATATTACTCGTGGATTTATGTTTATTCAATTTTATTTCTTAATGACAAAATTCACAGACCCCCACCACCCATTACTTTCGAACAAACGACGACTCAAGCTATACCCTATCCTTCCACATCAGACTCCCAATATTGACTTAGTACGATCTGATCGGACTCTGATTCATGTTCACCATTCTGTCACCCCGAGATAGGTTTATGGGTAGCGTTGCACCCCTTGAAACATTCTTCTACCGACTTCGACAATTCGATGTTACCTCCATCTGACACAATGTATGCAATTCATTGCTTAATCTTTGAGTTTTGGGACATTATAAACAATTGATTTAATATGTATATAGTTTTTTAGTATATATTAGTATTGATCACAGATCTTGCTGACATCATCAATGACTTCTAAATCTTTTTTTTTTCGATCACAGCAGTTTTCTCTCAAAATATATCATATAATCCAGTAAATCTTTATTGCGAATACCAAAGGATGTTTCGTGCCCTTGAGTCCAGAAATGTAGTTCTTCTTCTTATTGAACCCTAATTATTCGAATCTTCTCTAATTCGATGTCATTCTGTTCATCATCAATGAGGAATTGTTGCATTCTTTTCAGATTTTCTTTGGGTCATAGGTAAAATTCGTTTCCTACTACCTCAGCTTTATTACAGTCATGAGGATTTCCACTCGGATCATATCAATTTCGAGAGTTGATTTCTTTTTCCCCTTGAACTTTGTTACATACGACTGTAACCCGTCGACATTAGTTACCCAAAGCTGACTCCCTTTTTCCTTCATCCATCTATGAATGTTATCTCTCATTCCTTTGATTCTTGGTTTAGTCATTCGGAGATAACTGGTATTTTTCAACACTTGTCAATTTTTGTTCGATCCCACTCATATCATCTTCGGAGATTTTTTTTTCCAAAAACACGTAAACTGATTTTTGCAACTCGAACATTCTTTGTTGCCTATTTGAAGATGATCCGTTCGTCTCCGCTTGTTTTCCACGTAATACTAACTCCAAACACGGCATACAGCTTTCTATTATAATGCGATTGCATGCTTTTTTGCAAATCTTTAGGCCTATCATCACTCTCCTTGGGCATCAACTGTGTATGTATGCATGTATGTATGTAGGTATGTATGTATGTACGTGTATAGAATTGTGTACGCATGTGCATGTGTATATTCGATCGTATGTACGTGTATATGAGGGGAAAAAAAGTATATAACAAAATGTAAAATTCAATACAAGTTGAAAATTACAAATTTCAATAGAACTAAAAAAAACGACACCCGGTCAAAGCCACATCAATCTATTGATGTGATAACTTACCTACTGAAGGAAGGTCCGGGCGTCATTTTTTTTTCAAATTTTCAATTTCAAACTTGTATTGTATTTTAAATTTTGTTATATATATATATATATTTTACCTCATGTATTCGTACATACGATCGAATATACACATGCACATACGTACGCAGTTCTATACACGTACATATATACTTACATACACAGTTGATACCCAAGGCGAGTGATAATGGGCCTAAAGATTTGCAAAAACGCCTGCAATCGCATTATAATGACAAGCTGTATGCCGTGATTGGAGTCAGTGTTACGTAGTGAACAAGCGGAGACGAACGGATCATCTTCAAATAACTGAAAGGTGCGTGTTCCTAGCCCGCGGGGCAATGACACATATATGTGATCCGCGAGGCTAACGTACGTATTATTCTAGGAAACGTAGTGCTAAAAGATTTTCAGTGGATATGACAGTGTCCGGTAATGCAAGTGGGCTGTATCGAAGCGGCGCAGGTGCGCGTGGGCTGAAATATTGTTTAGCGCAGGAAAACGTGTGCTGAAAGATTTTGAACGGATAGGACTGTGTCCGGTTATGTTAGTGAGCTGAAGTGAAGTGGCGCTGCTCGTGTGCTGGAATAATTTTCGCGCAAAAGCTGGGCTCCCATCGAGGTCATTTGCTGCGTCGAGTTGAACATAAGATCACCAACTATTTCATCCTAAATGGTATTTACAATAGTGCACTTTAATTTTCTATATTCATGAGGACTATAGAGGTTTAATGTGTAATAACGTGTTACGGTCAATGAGCTATTGTAACCAGGAGAACCGGTCAATTTTGTGATGCCTAACCAGAAAATGAATTCACTCATAAAATACTTCATCAAGATTATCGAGCATTCCATTTTGCTTACGATCATTGAACATCAATGCAAATGAAGGCACTTCATTAACACTTTCGGAGTAATGGCCCAGTTCCACCTCTCGTAATGATGCCTCTTACTTCCACCCGCCCTCCCGGCAGCAGCGAGAGCCCTTGCGTCGCTGATGGCCCTCTCAAAGCTCGTTTTTCAAGTCATCGAGGGTCGAGATGTCAAGAGCAGAGGTTTTTATGTCGGGCCGGATTTATTAATCAGAACTTAATTAGCATTGAGCGGTACTTCATTTTAATTCCATGAGTCGCTACAAATTTTCCATAATAGGTTGGAATTACTATACCAACATGCACAACGATGTTTGGTGAACTATGAGAGCAACAATAAAGGAGCTAGTAATACAGAAATGA
>SDVV010043176.1:0-10274 GCA_016164225.1 Gammarus roeselii
GCTTGTTGGATGTGAACCAGTTTGAAATGTGAACCAATTGATTATTCATGTTAGTGATAGTATCATTCAGGTTTTTCCCGGTCGAATAAACTGTAGTATCATCTGCAAAAAGTACAAAGGATAACCTGTTGCTAGTGTTTACAATGTCATTAATATATATTAGGAAGAGCAAAGGTCCCAGGATCGACCCTTGCGGAACTCCTATATTTAACGTACTGGCAGATGATGATTGTTTATTCCAAGTCACTAGGTGTTTTCTATCAAGAAGATAACTTTTTATCCAACTCTTATCGATGGAACTAACTCCATAATGCTGTAATTTTGCAACTAAAATCTCATGATTCACGCAATCAAGAGCATTGCAGGTCAGGGCACCAGCTCAAAGGCATTTGTTGGTTGGGGCACCAGCTTAAGGGCATTGTAGGTTGTGGCACCAGCTCAAGAACATTGCAGGTTGGGACACCAGCTCAAGAACATTGCAGGTTGGGGCACCAGCTGAAGAGCATTGTAGGTTGGGGCACCAGCTCAAGGGCATTGTAGGTTGGGGCAAGGCACCAACTTGAGAGTATTGTAGGTTGGGGCACCAGTTCAAGGATTTGGGCAGAGGTTTATTGCTTGGGTTGCCATTTCCATTGTTTGACGATTGAATATATAAAAGGCCGTCAATGTTTTTGTATATTTACTGAATATATTGTATCACAGTTCCTTGGTTTGAACAGGCACTCGCTAGTATGGTATAATTTTGCCAATCGTGCAGTTTTAACGCCAAAAACACAGCATTAGAAGAATTGGTTGAAGCCTGCATCATTGATATCAAGGTGAATGGCAAGTAATCTCGACGACGGATGTTGAATGTCAGTTCTATAACTGTAGCATTGTTTTCTCATTCATTTTTTTATGGACTTCTTATTCGGTTTGGGCAACAGCTCGTTAATTTGGCTACCTGTTCATTGGTTGGCCGCTGTAATTTGAGAAGATAGTCACGCCACCAGCTTATCAATTTAAAGGCATATATTTTTTTGTTCCGCATCATCTTTATGCTGACCTACACCAGTACATTTATCCCACATGACAACGAATTCTTATTCGATAACGGTTGTCTTGAACACTATTTCTCAGTCGACATTGTTTTCCGTGATTTAACGATCTCGTTGGTCCATATGTCGTATCAGATGTTGGTAGAGCTCGCATTGTTTTTTGACACAACTAATGTGGGTAAAATTCGTAGAACTAGAACGAATAATAATTTCCGATCTTGTCTTGAAATATTTTTAAACTTATTCCTGATGGTTTGAGCGTTTTTACAGTTATTATCCTCGTGGAATTTGATTGCTTTGCCTCGTCAGTGATACCCCTAACCTCGTGTGTCTGTTGTCCTAACTTCCTCACCTCCACTTTTCCTCCCGCTGCCTCCTCAGGAGGGATCTGGAAGCATCTTCCTTGCGCCTGTCATCCCCTCCCAAAAGAAGGTACACTACTTCTATCGCTCAGACCCACCTTAATGTCATTCCTTGCCCAATACTAACCTACTTGTTTCCCTATGTCTCTTGCTTTAATAATGTATGCGAGTGCTTGAAAGGTGCGTAAACAACGTCTTGCCGTCGGTTTCCGCTCGTCTTGGGGTATACGACCCCAA
Organism: Gammarus roeselii; assembly: GCA_016164225.1. Classification (NCBI taxonomy): domain Eukaryota; kingdom Metazoa; phylum Arthropoda; class Malacostraca; order Amphipoda; family Gammaridae; genus Gammarus; species Gammarus roeselii. The sequence continues at coordinate 1,637 of SDVV010043176.1, forward strand.
GACGAGCGGCTTCATTCTCTTTTGAGATAGATATCCTTGCTCTCGCATCGCCTTCGTACTTTACCTCTTGTTCAGTGCCTGAAATGAATCTCACGCTCTAGGAAGCATGTCACTCTAATCTAATCTACTTGACCTTTAATAACATTTATCTAACACCATTAAGGCATCGTTACAAGCACCCTCATCTTTCTTCATTGGCATGACGTTTCTAAAAACTGAAAAACATCCTACGATCCTAAATTTGCTCTCTTAGTGGATCGAAGTGATCCTTAACTATAGTCGCGCATGTTCATTTGGTGGTATCCGTGCAACCTGTCACCGTTATAGGTGTCTGTTTCTTCATGTCTTGGGCCAACAACCACCTGAAAAATTATATTGCTCGTCATCTGAACAGACGGTACCATCTAAAACCACCACCTGCCGGTATTGCATTTCGAAACATTTTAATTCAAATTATATGGTAAAAACATTCAGCATACCTTGTATATGATTTTAACCATCTGTATAAACTGGTATAATTTTAGGATAATCGAGAAGCAAGGTAGTTCAAAGATCTGGTACCGTTCTGACGACCTGCGCGCTGGCACTAAGGGATGATTCCTACGATGACATCAAGGATAATGTTGACTTGCATGTGATGTTCACTAAAACCTGCCCTAATTTTACCACGTATTGCTTATGTTCTTCTTAGAAAGGGGAGCCTTCTAAACAGCGAGTGTCCCGCTAAAAGATTGTTGGTTGTAATGGAGATATTTGCAACATAGTGATACCGTCAAGATCCGAGATTGTTTTGGACAAACTGTGATCGAGACAGAAATCATCTTCTCATATTGGAAGTTTGTGACGTTCTGAACGTCTCAGGCCTTCAAATTCAGTACGCGATGTCTCGAAAACTGTTTGTTCAATCACATTCAAATTTTGCCAGTATCATTATAAAGTTAAGCATATTTCTATATTAAAACAAAACACAATTGGCTTTGACCCTCGACTTTTAACCGTTTGATTGCCGTTCTTGTTTGCGTTTCCTTATCATATTGAATAAAAGCCCTGAACGTGTTTTTAATATGCTCCTTCCATTTTGATGTATATACAAATATTTAACAAAAATAACATTTATTTCCGTTGTGAGGGCTCACATAGTTTTTTAATTAGACTAACCTCTTTCTTTGTCCCCAGAGCTGAATTCGTCCAGCGGACCACCGCCTGTCGGGAGCGCAGGAGGGCGAGGAGGACATGGCCGGAGTCGAGGAGGGATGACGGACGACTACGCAGAGATCGTCGAGGAGGAAGGGGACTACAGCCAGCCTGCCAGTGAGTAGTTGAGGAAGGGGACTACAGCCAACCTGCCAGTGAGTAGTCGGGGAGGAACTGGGCTTCAGCCAGTCTGCTAGTGAGTAGTCAAGGAGGAACGGTAGTTCAGTCAGCCTGCCAGTGAGCGGTCACCGATCCCACTAACTTGCATTTGCAGGTGCCATTTAGGCCCCGCAAGGACTTCAAGACTCTAACCTAATCTCACATTTTTCTTAGCATTATGAATACATTGGCAGTGATTTCAATTCTTTCATTCTCACTAGGCTAGGGAAGCACACAGCATTGGCATCTGTCTTCTCGTTAGCACAAAGTTTCATTGCCGCAGGTTCACATGGTTGATTGTAGGGGGTTAGAAGTTTGTCACTAGGCTAGGAAAGCACGCAGCATTAGCCTTCTCGTTAGCACAAAGTTTCATTGCCGCAGGTTCACATGGTTGATTGTAGGGGGTTAGAAGTTTGTCACTAGGCTAGGGAAGCACACAGCATTAGCATTGGTCTTCTCGGTAGCACAAAGTCTCATTGCCGCAGGTTCACATGGTTGATTGTAGGGGGTTAGAAGTTTGTCACTAGGCTAGGGAAGCACACAGCATTAGCATTGGTCTTCTCGGTAGCACAAAGTCTCATTGCCGCAGGTTCACATGGTTGATTGTAGGGGGTTAGAAGTTTGTCACTAGGCTAGGGAAGCACGCAGCATTGGCACTGGTCTTCATGTTAGTACCAGCTTTTATTAGTACGGAGTCTTATAGCTGCAGGTTCGTATGGTGGATTATAGGTGGTTAGAAGGGATTTTTAATGGTAGGTAGTTTGTGATCACAAATATTAATAGTTACATAAAAAACTTGAGACCAGTTCTGTAGCCTTATGTATCATAAGTTTCTGACGAGAAAGGCTCTTAACCTAGATGGATATCCTAACGAGACAAAGCAGTTTATTGTTTCTAAACACAACTGCTGACTCCTAGTTAGAATATAACGCGATCGATACACAAAATGATAGAATGCTCTGCTGCGTGTACTTGCGCAGTTATGGAAAAGAATGCTAGTATGCTCTGCTGCGTGTACTTGCGCAGTTATGGAAAAGAATGATAGAATGCTCTGCTGCGTGTACTTGCGCAATTATGGAAAAAAACGATAGAATGCTCTGCTGCGTGTACTTGCGCAGTTATGGAAAAGAACGATAGAATGCTCTGCTGCGTGTACTTGCACAGTTATGGAAAAGAATGATTGAATGCTCTGCTGCGTGTACTTGCGGAGTTATGGAAAAGAATGATAAAATGTTCGGCTGCGTGTACTTGCGCAGTTATGGAAAAGAATGATAGAATGCTCTGCTGCGTGTACTTGCGCAGTTATGGAAAAGAATGATAGAATGCTCTGCTGCCTGTACTTGCGCAGTTATGGAAAAGAATGATAGAATGCTCTGCTGCGTGTACTTGCGCAGTTATGGAAAAGAATGATAGAATGCTCGGCTGCGTGTACATGCGCAGTTATGGAAAAGAATGATAGAATGCTCTGCTGCGTATATACATGCGCAGTTATGGAAAAGAATCAAGCTACCGTCAGAATGTAATTTACCTATTAATATGATTGTATAGCATATATATGATTGTATACGCTAACCACTCGGCCGCCGTGGCCGAGTGGTTAGCGTATCTGACTGCAGTGTCAGCCTCTGGTGCTGCATGTCGCGAGTTCGAGCCTCGGCAGGGACACGGCGGTCTTGTGGCGGGGAGATTTGGCGCCTCCCCCCTCTGTGTCTGCCTAGCTTAGTCACCCCCCTAACTAGGGGGAAACGGCTGTATGTCTATACGTATGTCTATACATGATTGTATATATTCCATTAATGAATTCTACTCTGAGTGGTTGGATCTGCCTTCTGATAATTTTCTGTGTTATTTACGGCTGATAGCCCGTGTTACGAAATTTATGATTCACTCTCTCCTCTCCCCCAGCTCGCGACAACGAACTTGACCGGACCCGCGTGGAACTGGTGTCCATTATTGGTGAGGGGCAGTTCGGGGACGTGCAGCGGGGGCTGTACCGGCCTCCCAGGGACGGCGCCCCCATACACGTCGCCGTCAAGACGTGCAAGACAGCCGACACCGACGGCCACGTCACCGAAAAGTTCCTTCAGGAGGCCTGTGAGTTGGTCCGCTTCATTTCTTTGGTTGAACCCTGGTCGATCTAATCCAATCTTTTTTGGTCTAAACCCTGGTCTATCTAATTCAATCTTTTTTTGTCTGAACCTTGGTCACTCTAATCAAATCTTATTTGGTCTGAACCTTGGTCATTCTACTACAATCTTCTCTGGTTTGAACCCTGTTCACTCTAGTCAAATTTTCTTAGGTCTGAACTCTGGTCATTCCAATTCAATCTTCTTTGATTTAAACCCTGGTCATCCTATTTCAGTCTTCTTTGATCTGGACCATGGTCATTCTAATTCAATGTTCTCTGATCTGAAGCCTGTTCACTCTGATCCAATCTTAATCTGCCGTAGAGGTGGTTCAATCAAATAGATTGTGATATACTTATGCTTGCTGTCAGTGTACTCTTGGAATGGGTCAAATTGTACCACATGGTTGAATGAAGAAAACTCGACTAATATTTCCTGAATGTTCTCGGATTACCAAAAAATGTTTTGAATTACGCTAATGCCGCCGTTATCAATTAGACATTCATAGTAATTGTGAGATATTTGTTCAATTAGCTAGGTATGCTGTCCAAAATTCAAATTCCTGAATCTTTATTGCTGTTTTCTGTTGTAACAAATAGTAATAATATCTTGCTTGTTTCTGTCCTCGCAGACATCATGCAGCAGTTCGACCATCCTCACATCATCAAAATGATCGGTATCTGCTCGGAGCAGCCTGTGTGGATCGTGATGGAATTGGCTCAGTTTGGCGAGATGCGGGCTTACCTTCAGACCAACAAGCACCTCTTGCACACGTGCACCCTCGTCAAGTACACATACCAACTCTCCACTGCGCTCTCTTACCTCGAGAGCAAGAAGTTTGTTCACCGGTGAGTCGCCGTTACTTCGCATTAAGTAATCAAGATACGATACCTCAAGAGCAAACGTGGATCGACGTTCTATCATTTTTGGCAGCTAATATTCCTTCGCCTGTACATTTCAGTTACTGGCTAGACGTTCGTAGACGCCCTGTGCTGAACACCTATTGATCTTATCAGAGAACCCCGTTGATATCACAAGCTGGATCCTTGTTTGTGCTGTGACCTCAAACCGCACGTTTGTTTTGCTTGCAAAGTGTTCAATTAACGTTAACGTTACCGTAGAAACTGTAAAGCCGGTCAAGAAGCCTTTAAGAGTGTGCCTCGTGGCCCCTGGCGTTAACTTGGGGTGCAATGGGGGAAGGAGGATCCCCACCGGGGAGGGACCAGCACTCCCTCCAGTGTGACGAAGACCAAGATTCCAACGGCCAAAAACTTCAGCCTCTCCAAGATGACCAGCACCACCACAGCCGAAGACGACCGGAGAGACAACCGCATCGACGAGTTAACCAAGAACGTCCAAGAAATCAGGAATCTACTAAGCCAAGCGACCGGCCTCTCTGAGCAGAAAGCAGAAATTTTCGACGCAGAACCTAGCATAATTGACGACCGTCTAACGAGGCTCGAGGATCATATCAAGGCCATTTTTCTTCATATACACGAACTAGTGAAGAACCAACTAACTAAAGAACCCGCAAATTACGCAAGTACCTCTACCTCTACGTCCGACGACAACTTCGACAACTCTTCACCCCACAAAACCCCCATACGAGCTCCGAGGGCTGCTAAGAGGAAGCAGTACACGCAATTCAATGAATACAACTTGTTCAACAATAGTCATACCTTTCTCGAACACCTGAAGATCACGTTCGACCCCAACGACAGACCGGATATTTGTCCATACACTCTGCGAAAAGAGCTGGGCTCTTTCACTGGCCGACCAGTCCTGAGCGTCGCCACCAGCGGCGACGAAGGCTTTGCCATCAGAGTAGACACAAAACTTCAAAGTGACACGATTCTCTCCAAAACTAGACTCTGTGTAAAGCCATGCAAAATTGTGCCACACCCGACTTTTTCTACAAGTTCAGGCTTGATCTTCGATGAAGATATCCCGGAGGAGGAAATCCAGGAGTACATCACTGGACTCGATCAATACGAAGACTGTGTCGTCGAAGCAAAAATCGCACCAAAGATTACACCAAGGAGAGAAACTACCACAGCCCTAATACCAAAATTTAACTGCCCTACTCCACCTAAATATCTTGACATTCCCTTCTGCGCCACCAAAACCAAGGTTACACCATTTGAGAGACGTCCGATGCGATGTTATAAATGCCAAAAATTGCGATGTTATAAATGCCAAAAATACGGATACACGAGAGGAAACTGTAATGGTAAGCAAAGATGCTCATACTGCTCCCAGGACGACCATGACAAACATGAAGATCCCCAGTCGTGCCAGTCCGAATGACAGCATTTTTTACTGCAAAGTAGATAGGCACCCCACCGGTCACGCAGCAAGGCTCAATACTATAAAAACGAAAAGGCAAAGAGATGAAGCCTCCGATACCCAGGCGCCACTGAGCAAAAAGATCATTAACAACTCTCAAATATCGGCCCGCCAGGACAAAAATCCAGAACTACCTCCACCTGTCTCAAACGCGGCTCCATTGCGTGGAAATTCACTGCGAGGGACACTATCCCCCGTTAACAAACCCGACTCTTGAACACGCCACCAGCGAGAACGATCACGGCCTCGCCGACGGCGCTTATGTCGAAAAACTCATACGCGAGACCTCTGTACAACCAGTCATCTTACCTGGTCCAAATACCTCGCACTCCACACAACCACTATCGCATACAAAAAGGCTACCACAGAAGAAGAGCGCACTCGCTCACAAAGCAAACACAAAGAGCACACACCCTCGTCTTCCCACAAGAGCACTCGCTGCCGCGATCGCAGCAATCACAGCAGACCGGCTTCCACCGAAGGCAAACACTCCCGTGAACACTCTTGACCCGGCACCTCTGGGCTAACTCGAAAACGCGAGCACCACAAAAGCTCAAGCAAATCACGCGACCACTCCAGATCATCAAGGTCTGAGTGCGAACAGCCTTCAAAATGAACACCAAAATACTCCAGTGGAACTGCCAGGGACTCGGAAACAAGAAAGACGAATTACTATCCTTATTCGCCACTCATAAACCTTTGGTGATAAGCCTTCAAGAGATCAAACTCCGAGAGACCGCCACCTTCAGAATCCCCCAATATATCATACACCGCCGCGAAGGCCACACTAACGTGACTGCTCACGGCGGAGTGGCACTTATGATCCACCAAAGCGTACCTCACCTCACCCTTCCTCTGAAGACAGAACTTCAAGCTATCGCTATGAAGGTATGCGTCTCAAGGACAATAACAGTGGTATCCATCTACTCATCACGAAGCCATGACCTCTCGGAAGCACTAATGACCGAATTGCTAAACCAACTGCCCTCGTCAATACTCCTCCTTGGAGACTTCAAAAGCTACCATGAAACATGGGGATGCGTGAGAACAGACCCCAGGAGAGTGATAATGGCTAACACCATAAACACTAACAACTTGTTCCTTCTCAACGACGGACAACCCACCCGAATCACTGCCGAAAGTGAAACTGCCATCGATTTATCCGTAGGCTCCCCCACTCAGGCACACCAACTTGTTTGGGGAGTTTTGCCTCCAATACACGACAGCAACCATAACCAAGTCATCATATCGCTCCTTACCAACCAACCAAGAAACCCTGCCCCACAACAACTTCGATTCAACTACCGGCAGGCTAGCTGGGTGGAATACTCAGCACACATCGCGTGGAGCGATATGGATGGCATCCTCAAAAACATTTCGGAACACGAACTCGTCGCCCAACTAAACCAAAAATTTTCAAGCTGCAGCCCTTCAACCTTCTTTCCGAAACCATGGTGGTGCCGATAGGTGCAAGAAGCAAGAGATAAGCGTGAAAGGCTATACCATGCCTACCGACGCGCACGGTACCTCAGAAACCGAGTAGCGTGGAAAAGGGCATCTGCTGTATACCGAAAACTTCGAGTGGAGAAGAAACGTGAAAGCTGGGCTCAGTTAGTCAACACTAATTATCAAAATACCCTCCTCTCCCAGGTGTGGGAAAAATCCGACGTATCCAGGCAAAACCCGAGCGACCTATTAACATCCGTTCAGACGGAGGCAGAACTTATTCTCACGAAAACAGATATATACAGACACTAGGCCAAAATCCCCCAGCAAGGGGGGTGGCTGACGGCAAGGCGCGCCTCACACTCTCATACACTCACACTCGCACACCTTAGCTCTTTTGCGCAAAAGGGTCCGCCCGGGAGCCCGCAACACACCATCCAGGTCATGAGTGCGGTTTGAGGTCAGTGTCGGCAGCAGAGCCCGACAGCGTGACAAGTTTACCCATGCCGCGTCACGATGACCGTGCCCCACCCCGCCCACGACCATCCCGTCTCACAACGATGTGCCTAGGGCGGGAAAGTACATCAGGGCAGCGTCAAAACTCATCCGTTCACTATCATTCTCCACTCACGCCTTTCCAGTGCACGATCTCTTTCTATCTCCACACTCACGTCTTTCCTTTCTTACGCCTGCTTCACACCATCCATCTTCGGTCTCCATCTAGGCCTACGTCCATTCGCTTCTGACTTCAACACCTTTTTCACCAATCTCCTTCATCCATCTTCACCATGTGCCCGAACTGTCTCAGAACACGCGAATCAACTCTGTCCTCTAACTTCTTCACCATACCCGTTCTGATGCGAACCACGTCGTCAATGAACCTGTCTCTCAGCGACTCTCCAGCCATGCTCCTCAGACATTCCATCTCAACATTCAACCTTCTATTCTTCTCTCCTCTCACATCCCAAGTCTCAGCTCCGTACAGCACAGTTGGCACAACGACACCCTAATACAGCCCTCTCTTTGCTTCCATCCCCAACGTCCTACAGCTCATTACACTCTTTAGTGCACCCAACACTTTACATCCCTCCTTCACTCGCGCCTTCACTTCAGTTTCCACTAGTTCAGTTTTCTCCACATGGCAGCCCAGATACTTAAAACACTGAACTTCCTCCAAGAGCTCACCATTTAGTGTGACACTAATTTTGCTCGCATCGACAGTCCTCGAGCATCTCATTACTTTACTCTTACCCACGTTCACTCGAAGCTTCCTCCTCTCACACACTCTACAAAACTCAGACACTAGCCTACATAGCTTCTCCTCCGAATCCGCAACCAGGGCCGTATCATCAGCAAATAGCAACTGG